>PVIH01020173.1:0-33228 GCA_004025045.1 Sigmodon hispidus | reverse complement strand
GGGGGAAGAGACCTTGAATAAGGATATACAGGGATGGAAAAAAAAAACTCAGAGGGAAAGATGAACACAAAGAAAATATAGGTGTAGCAATCTTATTTGTATTTCTTCCCTTGATAAGCCATGCTTATCATTCTTATCCTCTGTATAGTTATTGTTAACTCTTCCACATTTTAAATTCTTTTTACTGTGTTTTTTTTTTGATAAATACAAAATAAAGAAAGAAAAAAAAAAAAAAAAAAATAATAATAACCAAAAAAAAAAAAAAAAAAAAAAGAAAAAGAAATAACTCGTAAAATAAATTACAAGAAAGCTGAACTCTGACCTTGAGGACAGCTATGGATGTCTTAACAATTTAAAAAGCATTTGAAGAAAAGGCCAACTAGAATTTCCTTATGCAAGCAGAGAAGCTAGAGTAACCAAAGCAGAAAAGCAGAATAAAAAAACATTTCCGGTTGATTCTTCCAAAAGTAAAGCTTACAAATCCATAATTATTTACTTATATAATTATACTAAGGTAATTAAAATCATTACTTATTTAAAAGAATTCAAAATGTTAATTGTATATATTAAGTTTACAAATAATTAATTACACATTTTTTAAAATTATAGAAAATATTAACTTGATATCTAGAAATTATAAGAGAAAAGACAAAATTTATTCAAGAAAATCTACACATAAATATTAAAAGCAAGGAGGATTTAGTGTTTATCAAGATAATTGGTTTATTCTTTTGTCCACCTTGCTCTCTCTCTCTCTTTTTCTCTCTGCATTACAAAAGCTGTACCCTAAGAAAGCACAGCTAAGTCAACAGGCATCCTTGACTTCAAAGAAGTCAGACTGCCAGTCCTCCTCAGCCCACCTTCACAAACTGTGTTCCAAGTAAATGTCAGCAAGGGAATTCTAAATCCTCCCTTTACTTTCTTAGCTCTACTCATAGTGCACAATCTCTGTGAAAGCAGGCAAGTTGGAGAAAACAAAGATCCCTCATGTCTTCCCAGCTCACAGTATGGCTAGACATCCCATGCTCAGAAAAAAGAACCAACATAAATGAGCAGTGCCTGCCCCCACCACAACACACACACAAGAACTTTATGTAGCTTATAACTGTCACTGTAGGATATGCCAAGCATCTATTCCATGCCTGGCACAGTGAAGGTGCTTCTGTCCAGGAAGAAAGGTAATCTTTAAAGATGAAGGTCTCCGTTCTACATCTGGATATTGAGCAGTAAACAATGCTCTACATAAAACTATTGCCACAAAAAAGTGTTTCTATACAGAGCAATTAAAAATAAATGTTGATAACTCTGACAGAAGCAAACCTGCAGAGATTCCAAAAGTTTAATAGGGTCGATCCAAGAAAGCTCCAATGAGAAACTTCTTGTAAGCAGAGTCACCTCAAGATGACCTGAAGGCTTTGGTCATGGAATAGAATTATACCAGAGGCTTCAGATCCTCAGTGTCAGCCATAAATGCAAGGAAGGGAAGAGGAAAGGAAGAGAATAAGCCTCCCCGTCACATTCTGGACATGGCTTAAACTGACTTTCTCATGTGACTTAGCCAATCCTCATAGAAAAGCTGTGTATCACCTCAACCTTAAAGGCACACAAAAGATTTTCCAAGCAAATGGTCCTAAGAAACAAGCTGGTGTTGTCATCCTAATATCGAACAAAGTAGGCTTCAAACTAAAATCAATTAAAAGCGACCAGGGTGGACATTACTTATTTATCTCAGAAAAAAAAAATTGGTCAAGATGAGATTTTCATCCTGAATATTTATGCCCCTAATATAAGGGCGCCAATCTATGCAAAAAAAAACAATACTAAAGCTTAAATCTCACATCACTTCTCACACTCTAATAGTGGGAGACCTCAATACCCCACTTTCACCTTTTGATAGGTCAACCAGATAGAGACTCAACAGAGAAATAAGGAGTCTAACAGAGGTTATGATGCAAAATGATTTAATGGATATTTATAGAAGCTTCCACACAAATGCAAAGGAATATGCATATTTCTCAGCACCACCAAATGGAACTTTGTCTAAAACTGACCACATAATAGGTCATAAAGCAAATATCAATAGATACAAAAAAGTAGAAACAATCCCTTGTATCATATCAGACCACGATGGCCTAGAATTAGAGTTCAACAACATCAAAAATCACACAGAGCCTACCATCTCAAGGAAACTAAACCTCACTCAACTGAACCACCTAGGGGACAAGGAAGAAATTAAGAAAAAAATCAAAGACTTCCTAGAATTTAACAAAAATGAATCCACAATGCACCCAAATTTGTGGGACACAATGAAAGCAGTCTTAAGGGAAACATTCATAGCAATAGATGCCTAAATGAAAAACCTACAGAAATCTCACACTAGAGAACTATCAGCAAAGCTGAAATTCTTAGAACAATTATAAGCAAACTCACCAAGAAGGAGTAGACAGCAGGAAATAATCAAACTTAGAACTGAAATCAATACAATTAAAACAAAAGAACATTACAAAGAATCAAGGAATCAAACAGCTGGTTCTTTGAGAAAGTTAACAAGACAGATAAACCTTTATCCAAATTAACCAAAAAGCAGAGAGAGAGAGAGAGAGAGAGAGAGAGAGAGAGAGAGAGAGAGAGAGAGAGAGAGAGAGAGAGAATCCAAATCAACAAAATCAGAAATGAAAAGGAGAACATAGTAACAGACCCCCAGGAAATCCAGAGAATTATCAGGTCATACTTTGAAAATCTATACTCCACAAAAATGGAAAACCTAGAAGAAATGGACAGATTTTTGGACAGGTACCATTTACCAAAATTAAATGAAGATCAGATTAAATACCTAAACATACTTATAACCCTAAAGGAAATTGAAGCTGTCATTAAAAGTCTCCCAAGCAATAAAAGCCCAGGTCCTGATGGTTTCAGCACAGAGTCCTATGAGACATTCAAAGATGAGCTATTACCAATACTCCTCAAACTATTTCACACAGTGGAAATTGAAGGATTATTGCCAAACTCTTTTATGAGGCCACAATCATTCTAATACCTAAGCCACTCAAAGACACAACAAAGAAGGAAAATTACAGACCAATTTCCCTCAAGAATATTGATGCTAATATTCTCAACAAAATTTTGGCAAACCATATACAACAACATAAAAAAAATATCATCCTCCGTGATCAAGTAGGCTTCATCCCAGAAATGAAGGGATAGTTCAACATATGAAAAATCGCAAATGTCATCTATCATATATAAACAAACTGAAGGAAACAAACCACATGATCATATTCTTAGATGCTGAAAAAGCCTTTGACAAAATCCAACACTCCTTTATGATAAAAGTCCTGGACAGATCAGGAATACAGGGAAAATATCTAGCTATAATAAAGGTGATATACAAGAAGCCAACAACCAGCATCAAACTTAATGGAGAAAAAAATCAAAGCAATCCCACTAAAATCAGGAACTAGACAAGGATGTCCTCTCTCCCCTTATCTACTCAATATAGTTCTCGAAGTTTTAGCTAAAGCAATAAGAGAATGAAAGGAGATTAAGGGGATAGGAATTGGAAAAGAAGAGGTCAAACTCTCTATATTTGCAGATGATAAGATTGTATACAAAAGTGATCCACATATTTCTACCAGGAAACTTCTACAGCTGATAAACACCATCAGCAATGTAACAGGCTACAAGATTAACTCAAAGAAATCAGTAGCCCTTCTATACACTAAAGATAAAAGGACTGAAAAAGAAATAAGGGAAACATCACCCTGTATAGTAGCTGCAAATAGCATTACATACTTTGCAGTAACTATAACCAAAGAAGTAACAGATATGTTTGACATAAACTTTAAATCACTGAAGAAGAAAATTGAAGAGGATATCCGAAAATGAAAAGACTTCCCATGTTCCTGGATAGATAGGATCAATATAGTAAAAATGGCAATTCTACCAAAAGCAATCTATAAATTTAACACATTTCCCATCAAAATCCCAACACAATTTTTTTACAGACCTTGAAAGAACAATACTCAATTTTATTTGGAATAATGGGAAATCCAGGATTGCCAAATTTTCATAATGCACACGTTCACCATTGTAGATGGAACTTTAAATTTACCTGTCTGAGGCACATCTTTCTGTTCACTCCGCTTACATCACTGCTGTGATCTGACTACAATGTTAGTCCTTGGTTGGTTTGTATTATTTCTCTATATTTTTGTTTGTGGAATTGATCATGTTTTTTAAAAATCTGCCTTCCTGCTCACACTTATTTTCTTTATTTTCTTTGGATCTCTGGCATAGCTCTTGTTGAGTATGTCCATATTACAAATGAGGAAGGCACAGAATAGAGGGAGTAGAGCCCAGGTTGCTGCCTAGAAATGTGCAGAGTGTTGTCATCACACTACACTCAGTTGGTGGGAATCTATTCAGACTCCAACAATTCCCTGAAACAGAGGAAGAGGTCAGAAATTCACACATGAGCCTGAGACTCATGTTAGCTTCCTGTGCTGAATCCATTATAAAAGTCAGTCATGTAACTCCATTACACAAAACTACAAGTCAGATTGCTATTGCTTTCATATTTAGCTGTCCAATCACTTGTTACATTGGTATATGCTTCATGCTGAAATTCTTTAGTTTTCACTTACTAGTATTTGAGGGGAGGGTAATGTGTGTGCCTGGAATTTGAGCCCAGAACCTCACACATGTCAGGCAAGTGCTTCACCAATGGAACTATTCCTCAGATACCATGTTAAAATTCTTCTTTTTTAAGTTTTTTGAAAAATGAACTCTACTCATTCCTGGATATTATGAAATTTGTTATATAAACCAGACATGCTTGTAAACCACCAAGTTCTGCCTGCCTCTACCACCAGAGTGCTAGGATTAAAATGTATGCCCAGTCATGTTGAGATTCCATATTCTTCTTTACCTCACCTGATTCAGACATTTTCATATGTTTTAATTCAATTGTAACTTATTGATATATTCATTATTAAGGAGAAAGGATAAAAACTGAAAAAATGAGAAATGATATTTGGAGATGTGGTAACTTTATTGTTAATGCTTAAAATAAATTAATGATAAAGTATTCAGGAAAACTGTAATCATCACAATCTATGCTTTTTAATAAGATAGGAATGTAACTCAGAAATAATGCACTTTCCTGGTATGTGTGAAGTCATGGCACTAGGAACAAACAACAAAAATATACAACTTCTAAGGCCTGGACACTTGGCTAAGTGGTAGAATTCAACCTTAAAGTAGAGGAGACCCTAGGGCAACAACAACAAACATTTCTCTCAACATTATTAGTTATATAAGACTTTTATACAATGTATTTAGATCATGTTTATCCAATGCCTCCAAGACCCACCATCATTCTCTACTCACCCAACTTTGTGTCCTCCTTTTTACTAAAATCACAAAGTACAATTTGCATTGCCCACATAATCTTTTTGTTTTTGTTATTGCCTTTTCTTTTTCCCCTTTTACTAAAAGCAGGTTGTTTACTCATACAGTAAATTCTAATTACAGTTACTCCCCCCTCACCTCATCACCCCATCACATCCACTTCCTTTTTGTCTTTGAATAAAAAAAAAACAGGCCTCTAAGAGATAGCAACCAAACTTGACAAATTAAATGTAATAAAATAAAACAAAACCCTTTACATCCAAGTGGGACCAAAAAAAAAACAAACAGCAGGAGGAAAAGAGCCCCAAGAGAAGAGCCCCAAGAGAATGCACAAGAATCACAGACTCTCTCATTCACACACTAAACTCAAAGATATGACACATACACAGAGGACCTGGTTGGTACAGACCTGTGCCAGCCCTGTACTTGCTGCTTCAGTTTACATGAGCTTTGCTCAGTTGGTTTAAAATGCCTTATTCTCCTGGTGTCCTCCTTCTTCTGTTCAGGCTGTTACTTTTCCATGCTCTGTTCAGTGGGCTTCTCTGAGCTCTGAAAGGAGGAATCTGATGGAAATATCTCAAGATGTGTGTTCGAAGCTCTCTCTCTGTTTCTCTCTCTCTCTCTCTGTTTCTCTCTCTCTCTCTCTCTCTCTCTCTCTCTCTCTCTCTCTCTGTGTGTGTGTGTGTGTGTGTGTGTGTGTGTGTGTGTGTGTGTGTGTGTGTTTATGTGATGTCTGGTTCTGGGTCTGTCTCTATATTTTCCCATCTGGTGCAAGAAGAAGTTCCTTGATGCTGGCTGAGTATCTATGAATATAGCAGAATATCATTAGGAGTTAATATGTTTTTGCCTTTTCTTGATATTTTCCATTTTGTTTGTATGGTGAGTGAGCAAGAACCATAGACCAGAGAGTTCAGAGAACAATTTAACTGATACATTTTATCATTTTTATAAATATCCTTTTACAGAGTTCTTTGTTTAAACCAGAAGCATTTTTTTATTCTTTGATTTTTTTATGTGCATACAATATCTGTTAACCAAATCTACCCCTCACTCTCCCTTCCAACTTCCCAGAAGTATTTTTATACTTTAAGTTCTTTCTTTTTATTGTCTTTGTAATAAAGCTCTATATTTCATACTAGAATTTACATATTAAAATAAAAATTTACATGTTCTGAAGCTTTAAAACCTCTCAGATTTCCACCCACAGACACAGAGACATTTCACAAAATGAGACTCTCTGTTCTTCTATGGCACATATTAGACTAAATGTCAAATTCTATATCACATTTATTATATAATAAGACAATATGCAAACTCAATTGATTATGAAATTTTCCATCTCCATTAAGAGGTAGACGTTTGAGATCTGTGTCTAATCATTTGGTTTTCTAAAGGTATGTAATATAGCTCATAATCTTTTCCAAAATTATTGAGAAGAAACTTCAAGCAGTTATTTCCTTAAATAGTTAAAACCTCAGTCTGAACCTCAAATTCACTAGGTCTTGGAAGCATTCATAATATTGGTTTTGATGTGTCCTAACTGGCTTAGGATGCTTTCTGTAATAGCCCTCCTGCTGTATGGTTGTCACATCAACCATACCCACATTCCAGGAATCCACAAGCCCAAGGAATCTGCTGCTTGCCTAGCTTTCTCCTGATTGTATTTTATGCCTCAGGTCTCTGTCATGAGAATTCTGTGTCAATGATGGTGTGGAGTTTTCTATTATGTGCATGGATTTTCCAGTAATGACCTAAAAGCTATCTATCTCTTATATATTCGGACTTTTTTTTTAACAAATGGCTGTAACTTTTCTTTCTCTTAGAATTTTATGTTCTATCTTTCTGATTTTATGTATAGCTATAAATTTGTAGTTTTACATATATTCATACAAAATTTTGAGAAATATGAATAATCCATGAATACATTTACATATCTCCAACAAGAAAGTTTAATTCAAATGAGCTTATGTTATGTATTTATAAACTTCCTCTATCATACCTCTGTCAAGAGATTATTAAATCTCTTCTTAAAGATCCCTAAAGATGCAGAATTTATTATCATAGTTAATGTCCATAGTAAATTCAACTCTTCCATGTAACATTTATTCAATTGTTCTATATTTTCTTTCCAGAAATAGGAGCAATATATTTGACCCAACATACTAACAATCTAAAGTTTTATGAAGACACTGTTTCATGTGCATTTTATTTCCAAACACACAAATGGCAAATTTTCATCCTGCCACTCAACAAAGTTCTCAAATTATTGAACAAATAATGACATGAGAATGTTTGTGAAAAACATGTATGAT
This sequence comes from Sigmodon hispidus, assembly GCA_004025045.1. Lineage (NCBI taxonomy): Eukaryota > Metazoa > Chordata > Mammalia > Rodentia > Cricetidae > Sigmodon > Sigmodon hispidus. The sequence continues at coordinate 25,504 of PVIH01020173.1, read as the reverse complement.
TGCCAACAGGATTATTTCTAGTACATAAAGCAGACATTGGGAAGTTGTTGGATTAAGTAAGATAGACAATGTGGCAGCTTTGTTTTAAAACAATTTGGAAAAAAAATAAAATCTGATAAAGTCAAATCTTACAAGAAGAAAAACTAGAAAAGCAAGATATTAATTGAATGGTACAATAATAGTTGTGACTTTTCAAATTTGCTTTAAAAGTGCAGCAAAACATCGTATAACTCCTTTGATAATAAGAATTCTGAGAAATAACCTATCTAGAAGTTGTGACAAACTTTACTACAAAATAAGTTCCCAAATTATTCTTTATCTAAGAAATTGTATAGCAGAAAGGAGAATATGATGTGTTCTTATAACAGCTGAGACAAGTCTTGATGGCATGAAAAAGATGAGATATGGGTAAGTATTATAACCACAAATACATTGAGTACATCAATGTGGTAGATATAATAAGTAAAAGAAGAGGCTGCATGAATGGGGTAGGTGTAATAATGAGGAGTCACATCAATCAGATTTATGTTCCTGTTAAAGAGTTTCACACCGAGATAAGAAAGTAGGACAACTCTCTATTTGCACTTAGAGTGGTGTCTAAAGCAACATGGTATGAAATAACTGCTAACATGGCTTTTGGAATTAGATGAATAGAGATTGAAAGAATTTGCTGATTTAAATCCCGCTACTCAATAACATCGTTCATGTAAACTTTCATCCACTGTCTCCATGACCCCTAAGAGGCTTCTGTCCTCCTAGAAACCATGTTCTTCTATTTATGCCTGTGTATAAAGATTAAATACATTAATAGAATCAACTTTCCCAGAACATGAAAATCAGCTCTGCTCCCATGTTTTGCTGAAGTTATTCACAACAGGGCAGGGATTTTTGTTGTTGTTGTTGTTGTTGTTGTTGTTGTTGTTGCTGTTGTTGTTTTTAATAATGTAACTGTTATAAATTAAAGGCTAAATTTTGTATTTAGGAAGATGTACATTTGGCTCTTAGTATCAAAATGAGAATTAAGAAAGGGAAGGAAATAGAGAAAGAATGAGAGGAGGGAACGAGATGGAGAGAAAGGAGGCAGGGGTGTAGAAGGGAGACGGAAGAGGGAAGAAAGGCTATTCCATGTCTGTGCCCATGGACCACTTCCCTGAGCACTACTCAAAAACCCCAAACCCAAAACAGCACATATTTTCCACAAGGCCAGCTAGCAAGAGGTCAACATGAGGGCAAGCCTCATTAGACCCATGAGTTGCCAGCTGAAGGCTATTTGGCCAATTAGCAGGAAGTCATATTGCGGGCAAGCTTCAGTAAATCAAGAAACCTGCAGTTAGGAGTCCTTTGAAAAAGATAAGGAAGGCCACGAGAGGGTGAAGAGACCGGGAGTGTCTAATCTTAACCCAGACCAGATATTCACAGCATCTTCAGGATCAAAACCTTTACAACCTTGCCCCATAGCTAAACCTTGTATATGATTTGCAGCATTACCCCTTAGCAGAACTTTGTATGTAGATCAAAGAAGCCAATGAGACCCCCTTTTCCTTATAAAAGGGGACTGTTCTTTGGGTGGGGGCGCTCAGTTAGCTGAAGCTGCTGATCGCCCGCAGGCGCCTGTGTGAGTATTAAAAACCTCTTGTTATTTGCAGCCAGTGATCTGTGTCGGTTCTTGGGACCGGGGTCTCCTCTAAGGGTCTTTCACTACCAAAGGACAGTGACATCCTGACAGGTGCCACAGCATTTCCATTCACTCAAAATCAAAAGTCCTGAAGATTTTCACTGGAGTGGCATTCTCACAGTTATGTGGAAACATGTTCAGCCTAATAGCAGTAATAAGACTAAATATACTTACTGTGTGCTCATTAAAGCTCTTCAGAACTAGCTTCAAAGCTTTGGCAAATTCACCTATCACCAAATGATACCCACTTGCAAGTGACATTTTAGTTTTCTCCAGGGAAGTCTCTCTAGGGAAACAAACTACTCTTATGGGTAGGCTTCATGCCCAGCCAAAGATGCTCAAAAGACAATGAACTCAACAGGATTTTTGGAGGTTCTTTGTCTCATAATATCATGTCAGTGCTTAAAAAAAGAAAAAGCTTTATTTCATTCATATATTTTTCTCTTTTTGTTCTACAGTTCCTTTGCATATATATTATAAATACCAATTTTCTGTTTCTATGGAATGCCTGACCATGAACAAGTGAGTCTCTGCTGTTCTATGCTTCTGTGCCTTTCCTTGGGCTCCTTTCTTTCTGTATGCTTATATTGTCCAATTCTAATGGTTTAGCTTTCTTTTATCTTATTATATTATACTTAATTTTACTATTGTCCCCTAGAAGACTGTTTGTTTTCTAATGAGAGACAGAAAGAGGGTGGATTCCTATGGGAATTGAAGTGGAGAAGAATTGAAAGTAGAGGGAAGATAAACTATGATCATAATATATGAGAAAAAAATCTATTTTCCTCCATTAAAAATAAAGGAAGTCTTCCATACTGGGTTTCTTTTTTCACATGACTTCTTATTCCTTAAAGTAATTAAGATACAAAATATCCATCTTATTATTAAGAGCAGTTGCTGGCCGAATTATAACTTGAACATGGGTACCCATATGTGACAGACATTGTTGTTATTTCTCCTATCCCCCTACAGGCAGCTCTGTCTTCAGTGACAGCCAAGTAGACCTGCCACTTACTATGTACTTCCTTCCTCAGACTTGGTCCATCCAGAGAGCAGACAAAGCTCTTTAGACCCAAACATAGCCAGCAAGACTTAGTACCAACTCATAAACACCTTAGATGCCTTCCTCTGGTGAAACAGATGTTCCGAGGTTCCTTTTACGTGGCCCCTAGAGGACTTCAAACAAGGCAGAGCCCAGATGCCCCTGTGAAAACCCTTCTCTATAACCTACTTTCAGCTCCATTTGCTCCTGTCTACCACTGCTCATCCCCTCTCTCTATTCTGTCATCACTTCCCAATGAGATGTTATTAAATCCAAGTTTAAGGGTGTGATGTTGATATAACTCAAACCGTGACAAGAATCCCATTATATGAAAATTAAACTCACTTCATTTCTAGAGTAAACTCAAAACTAATTTTAATAAACTGGGTGGTGATCACACCAATTGGTCTTTCTACACTTCAATAATGCTAATCTGTTTTTAGGCTTGTGGTTTTCTTTTCTTACAACAGAATCATGAAACTAATACACAGATAATTATACATATCTGACAATTTTGAACATAATGTCAGATTCCTATTATCACTGAAAGAAGAATCTTTCAAATGGCTTCTATTTAAGTACCCAATTATAAAAAGAAATTCAATATTAATGACATTCAAATAATTCCTTATTTCAAAAAAAATATATCTCAATAATAACAAAAGGTATTTATTTAATGCTAGCAATATGGTCTTCTCATATCTTCTCTGCATTTATTATCAATAAAAGAAGCTCACACAATATTTTTCTCAAGATTTACTCAACAAAACAGATATTTCATGAAAAGGGGCCTTTTCTTTTTCTCCTGTCAGAGGCTGACAGTTGCCACACTGGTGAATTGTTTGTAAAATAATGTTATTGCTTCTTTTCGGATGACAGGTCTCTGTGGTTTGCTGTTTATTAGTTTTGTTTGCTGAGACTTAAAATGCGGGATCTGTTTTCCCTAGTGTTGTTATGGTTTTCCTTTCTTAGTGAGCTGAAGAAAAATAAACAAAATATTCACACTTACAAGTAACAGCTGAGATGTCCTTCAACTACCTATGAATTTCTAGAACACTCTCTGTGAACTCCTAAATCTTGGGAATATAAAAGATCCTAATGCACAATTTAAGGTGTGTTTTTAGCTTTTTGTCTAAAAATTATAAAGTGTATAAATTTATTTCTTGGATCACAGAAGTAATATTATTGAAGTATCTTTAAACTATTGGTGCTGAGATGAGAGCATGAATAATGGTATGTTAAAGGTATTATTTTTAAAGAAGCAAGTTTGTGGAATTTGTCTCTCCTATCACCCACCTATCATCCATTCATCACAATTGTATTGTGTCTAATATTGTAGGTACTGAGTTAGATGTGAGAACTAGCAGAAATTAGTATCTTTGCTTCTGATAAAAACCTCAATCTAGTTAGAGAGAAAACATGAACAAAGAGATTGTATTTTAATGTAGAAGGTATTTTAAAGTAAGGTCTCAAAGCAACCAAGGCAAACACTGTAGTCAAGGATGACTTCGAACTTCTCCTGTCTCGATCTCCTTATGTGGTGTTGGGATCCAACTCAGGGAACCAATGTAAGCTGGCCAGGCACTCCACCCACTAAGCTACATCCCCAGATAATACTTTTGTAAGAGGTTTTCCCATGTGGATGTAAGACCATAAACACGAATCCATTTCTCCCATAAAAATTTCCCAGGAAGATGTTGGAAGACAGGCATCTAGGTATGTGCAAAGACAACAATACATACACAATTTAAATTCATTTATGTTGTCATTTTACATTGCCCCTCAAACATCCCTGGTGAACATAAATATGTTCACCTTCTTGAGCAGAAAGAATGAGAAGAAATCTATGCTAGTACAAAAAGCAATAGTGAATAAAGCCCTAAAATAAATTACATTTGGCACCACAAGTAATTGGAGTCACTCAGTAAACCTTGGCACTTTATCAAAGTTTGTGTTTGGAGACCTTGCATTGTAGACAGGAGAAGCGATGCAGAGGTAACACTAGAGAGACAAAGCCCTACCATCTCCACTTTTACCAAGTAGGATGTCACTGTCTCACGGAACTGATGCATTAATCGAGTTCTTGGCTCAATCACTGTTGTGTTACAGGGTTGCCATGATGGCTTTTCAAAAATAACAAAAACAAAATGAGAAATTAAAGCAATAAAAGCTTAAAAACACAGGTTGTCAGAATGGAATGGAAAAAGACATTCTAGGATTCTTTTCCATATAAAACCCAATGATTTGGTGATACATTTAAAGTAAAATATTTTTAGTAGAAACACTTTTTATAAAAATTCAGTCTAGCATGGTTATAAATGCAATGATTAGAGCAAGTCTACAATAATCTATGAGGTGTAGCACCAATGAAGAAAAAAATAAGCTGACATCTTGGCTGGGGCTTTGAAGCTCTGATACTGGGTAGCTAGGTATGAGGATCACAGAGTGAGGTCCTCCCTCGCTACAAAAAGAACATTCAAAAAAACTGGACAACCAAGTGACCCAGTGACCACCTGAACTAAACTAAAATGAAAAGAGAATTATAACCCTTGTGTTATAGTTCATTGTAATTGTTATAACACATTAATGAAATGATTGCCTATTATGAAAGAGTCTGGGTATTAAGCCTCCCCATCAAAAAGGAAGGAAGAGAAAATGAAGCAATGAAAATGTGTGTACCAAAAGTTGAAAACCTAAATATGCATTGAAATAATCAGTTTGGAAACTGAATTAGCTTCTATTACCAGAGAGGAGTAAAAGGTTAAAGTATGGCTATTGAGGTTGATAAACATTTTGGAGAGAATAAATATAGAGTCACTACATATAATGAAAGTTATTAATAAGCTTGGTGTGTGACACACTATGTATTACATAATCTCAGGATATTGAGATATTGCTGGGTGTGGTAGTTCACATCTTTAATCCCCAAAACAAAAGGAAGAAACAAGTGGATCTCTGTGAATTTGAGGCTAGCATTGTCAATGTAACAAGTCACAGATGAACTAGATACATATAAAAAGACAGTAACTCAGAAAAAAAAAGACCTTGGACCGGCACCTTGGATCCCACTCCTTCCAGAGGAACATCTGACCCAGTCTTGATGTTGGGGTGAGGAAAGTGGATCTGTCAGGAGTGGATGCTAAAGTAAGCCATATTGGGGTTTTGAAACCTCCTGCCCTTGCTGGGGAGGAGATAAAGTGATGTGGAGAAGAGAGAGTGACTGGAAGGCGTGGGAGGGGGAAGGGACCTTAAACAAGGATATACACGGATAGAAAATGTGACTTTATTCATAATAAAAAATAATAAAAATTGGTTCAGAAGCACAATAAGGAAAAACAGAGAATGTCTACAAGCTCTGAAACAATACCACTAATTTCATATAGCAATAGATTCACTGGAGTCTACATGTTAAAAAAAATTAAAAATATGTCTTCTAAGCATGCTCTTTTTCTTAAAATAAAAATAACATACATAATGTATTGAACAGCTCTTTCTCATTATATTTAATATAAGAAGATTTTTCTCATTGTAGCTTAAAATATCATTACTTATTACACAGGGAGTTTTGATAACCATTTGACAATGAAATGCTCATACAAATACAAAATTAATAACTATGTTATTGCTCTGTTGATAGTTTTCTACGTTTCTTAAGAGCATAGTTATTTCTGTCCAATTAAGCACTCAACAGAATAAATTCTATATTCCGTATTAATATTACATGATCCTTCAAGGTAATAGATTAAACAGTTAACAATAAGATGGTGTATCATTCAGCTAGTTTTTTTTATTTATTTTGTATTTATCAAGAAAAACAGTAAAATTAATTTAAAATGCTGATAAGTTAACAATAAATATAAAGAAGATAAAAATCATAAGCATGACTTATCAAGGGTGATAATGCAAATAAGATTGCTACACATATATTTACTTTGTGTTCAGCTTTCCCTCTGAATTTTTTTTTTTTTTTTTTTTTTTTTTTTGCCATCCCTGTATATCCCCATTCAAGGTCCCTTCCCCCTCCCACCACATCAGGTCATTTTTTCTTCTCCACAACTCCCCATCCCCTCCCCTCCCTGGGCAGGGAGCAGACAGTCCTATGGTCCCACTGACCCAATAATGCTTGGATCAGTCTTCACTCCTGGCAAATCCAGTTTTGTTCCCCCTCCCTCAAGAGTGAGTCAGGTGTTCCTATAGTTGGAGTGGGATCCGAAGGGTCAGTCCAGGGTGTTTCTGATCCCAAGCTGTTTTTAAATGTAGCCCCTTTTCAAGTAAAACATCTGTATTTTTAATCACTATGCAAATGCTGAGTGTATTTAAAAGAGTTTATAATCCTAAATGGAAAGAAAGCATGCTTGCCCTGCATTGACCTAGCGCCTCCAATGACTGAGCATCTGAATCCTCTTAACACCAATTCCACAACAAAGAAAAGAATGAGACAGTAGACATCCTGTGCTTTTTTTCAAATTTGAATATATGCAATGATTATGAAGTTAATTACTTTTTAAGATTCCTATTGGACATTTTTGTATTTGTCTTGATTACAGTATATAAGCTTCTTGGCCCACTGCGAACCTTGTAATTGGTTGTTACTCTGTCAAGCCGTATCTTTTCCTTCCTTCTCCTCAGTTTGGTTGTTGAAACAGGGTCTCACTCAGTAGCCCAGATGAACATTACTTACTCACAATCCTCTTGTCTCAGCTGCAATTTCAGACTGTGTCACCAAATCTGGCATTGTATTGTATTTTTATAGACTTTCATTAGTGAATTTCTAATCAGATGTATCCATATATGAAGTGTAATGCAAATTGTGGGTGTTTTCTATCATTTCATAGATTATTTTTTAATTTATTTTTTTTTCTATGCAAAGCAGAAGCCTTGCAATTTGATGTAATACCTTGTGTATATTTTTGTTGTTTGAGCTTTTGTGACATAAAATATTACAACATGTTAAAACCAAGTTACTTTCCCCTACTTCCTTCTTTGTATCTTGGTTAGTTGGTTGGTTTATTTTATTTTAGCTTTGTCATTTCAGTACCTATATTTAAGTCTTAAAATCAGCTTTGAGTTGATTTTGTGAGTGGGGGGATTAGAGTTTAATATGAAGGTCTAATCTCTTAAACTTTAGATACTATTTTTCCTGATGCTATTTATTAAAAAGGTGATATACAACATAACTTTCTGGAGGCCTTATTCAAAATTACTTGATTTTTCTATGTTTTGGTTTATTTCTGGACTCTGTATCCCTGGTATGAGTAATTTTCCAATTGGTGAATATAATGTCTTTTTATTTCCATGTGCCCATCAATTTATCTACTTAGAGCAACATATCCAAAGATGACATCAGTCTTTTGTAGAGATGTATACACTCTTATGTTTATTACACTATTCACACAAACCAAGAAATGGAAATAACAGAAATATCCATCTGAGAGTTATTAAATGAAGAAAATCATATGTAAACACACAGACATATATACATACAAACACACACACACACAAACAAACAAACCCCAATGTTATTCAGTCATTAAAAGGAGAAACCAATCACCCAGCAACCTCAGTAATCTCGATGACAACCAGAAACCCACAGACTCCCTGGCCCACAGCAGACTAAGATAAATGATACCGTCTCCAAGCCAAGCAGAGATCAGTCTCCAAAACCCCTGCTTAGGGATATAGCCTTTGAAACTCCCACAAACCTTCCCAGCTCTGCCCTAAATCCAAGCCAGCAGAGAAACCCACTGTAGGACCAAAAGCTCCAGCAAAACCCAGCCACCTGGACACACCAGCTCCAAAAGCAAGCCCTATTCCCAACCCACACACCATCACCCAACAACCTCATTAACAACCAGAAACCCACAAGCACCCAACCCACAGCATAATAAACATACAAAAAACTGTGGATGTCATCTATCATATAAACAATCTGAAAGAAAAAAAAACCTCATCATTATCTCCTTATATGCTGAAAAGACCTTTGAAAAAATCCAACACACCATTATGATAAAAGTCCTGGAGAGATGAAGAATATAGGAAAAATACATAGCCATAATAAAGGCAATATACAGCAAGCCAACAGATAATATCAAACGAAATGAAGAGAAACTCAAAGCAATCTCACTAAAATCAAGAACAAGATAAGGCTGTCCTCTCTGCCCTTATCTATTCAACACAGTTCTCAAAAAAAAAAAAAAAAATTAAGGGGATACAAATTAGAAAGCAAAAATTCAAACTATATTTGCAGGTAATATGTTTTTATATGTAAGTGACCCCAAAATCTACCAGTTACTCGTACAACTGATAAATACCTTCAACAATGTAGCAGGATACAAGATTAACTAAAAAAAAATTCAGTAACTCCCCTATACAGTAATGATAAAAAAGCTAAAAAGGAAATTATACTCTTTATACTAGCTGCAAATAGCATTAATATCTTGAGATAACCCTAACCAAATAAGTGGCAGACTTGTTTAACAAAACTTTAAGTCATTGAAGAAAGAAATTGAAGAAAATATCACAAAATAGAAAGTTCTCTCATGTTTCTGGATAGGTAGGATCAACATAGTAAAAATGGCAATCTTACGACAAGCAGTCTACAGATTCAATGCAATCCCCATCAAAATCCCAACACAATTTTTTACAGACCTTAAAAGAAAAATAGTCAACTTCATGTGGAATAGCAAGAATCCAAGGATTGCCAAAACAATCTTGTTAAGTAATAGAACTTCAGGAGGCATCATCATCCCTGACTTCAAGTTATACTATAGAGCTATAGTAACAAAAACAGCCTGATATGGGCATAAAAACAGACTTGTAGATCAACAGAATTAAATCAAAGACCCTAACCTTAATCCATACACCTATAAACACCTGAATTTTTATGAAGTGGCCAAAAATATGCAATGGAAAAAATAGAGTATCTTCAACAAATGGTGGTGGCCTAACTAGATGGTACTATGGAAAAGAATGCAAATAGATCCATATCTATCACTTGCACAAAACTCAAATTAAAGTAGATCAAAGACCTCAAGATAAACCCAGGTACACTGAACTTGATAGAAAAGGAAGTGAGAAATACCCTTTAACACATTAGCACAGGTGACCACTTCCTAAATGTAACACATGTAGCACAGACACTAAAAATATCAATTAATAAATGGGACCATGTGAAACTGAGAAGTTTCTATATCGCAAAGGGCACAGTCAATAGGACAATAAGACACCCTACAAAATGGGAAAAGATCTTCACCAACCCTATATCTGACAGAGGAGTGATCTCTAAAATATATAGAGATCTCAAGAAACTAGAGGCCAAAAACCAAAATATTTCAATTAAAAAATGGGCTTCAGAGCTAAAAGGAAAATTCTCAACAGAAGAATTACCAATGGCTGAAAGACATTTAAAGAATTTGCACAACATCTTTAGCCATCAGAGAAAGGCAAATCAATACAACTTTGAGAAAGCATCTTACACCTGCCAGAATGACTAAGATCAAAAACACAGATGACAGCCTATGTTGGAGAAGATGTGGAGCAAGGGAAACACTCCTCTATTGCTGGTAGGAGTGAAAACTTGTACAGCCACTTTGGAAATCAGTATGGCAATTTCTCAAATCTAGGGATCAATCTCTTCAATGATCCAGAAATACTACTCTTGAGCATATATCCAAAGAATGCAAGTTCTTTCCTTGAGGGCACTAGCTCAATTATATTCATAGCAGCATTATTTGTAATAGCCAGATCTTGAAAACAACCTAGATGACCCTCAACTACATAATGGTTTAACAAATTGTGGTACATTTCCACAATGGAATACTATTCAGCAGGAAAAAAAAATGACATCCTAAAATTTCCTGGCAAATGGATGAATTTGGAGAGTATCCTACTGAGTGAGGTATACCATCCCAGAAAGATAGACATGGTATGTTCTTACTCATAAGTAGATTTAAACAAAAATCACAGAAAATTTAAGCTGCAAACCACAACCCCTGAAGAGGTTGGAATCAGAAGGGACTTACGAGAAACATCTAGGGATCCCTCTTTGAAGAGAAAAATAGAGATCTCCTAAGCAAATTGGGATCATAATGGATAGCGACTAAACAAAGGTGGAAACAAACCATGAGATGAGATGACTGAGTAAGGAGTAACCAAGAGGGAGAAAAAGAGATGGAGATCTTGATAGAGGGAGCCAATGTGGGGTTGGAAAGATGCTGGGTGCTAGGGAAACCTCACAGAAACCACAGGATGTTTCTGGTTTGGATTCCAACCAATAGTGAAGAGGGTAACTAAACAGGACTTTCCCTATAATCAAATGAATGACAACCATAAATGTCATAAGATCCTCATCCAGCAAGGAATAGAGGCAGAAGCAGAGATCCATAGCTAACACCATGTTGAGCTCCTGGTCCAGCTGAAAAGAGAGAAAGAAGAATGTATGTGAGCAAAGAAAGGGTCAGGATCATGAGGAGGAGACACACAAATAAGACTGGCTAGAGCTATTGGGAGCTCACAGACTCAGAAACAGCCACTGGAGAACATTCAGGGCAAGGAACTAATTCCTCCAAAGGAAGATGACTGTCAAATGGCATGTGGAGCCTCTTGGAGTAGGATCAGACTATGTTTCTCTGCATGAACTGGCATCTTGGAATCCATTGCCAACATAGGAACACCTAACACAGCCTTAATACTGGGATGAGGGAATTGGACCTACTGCAAATGGATATGCCAGACTGAACTGCCCCACCTTGGGACTTTTTGCCCTCCTTGGGAAATGGATGGGGGCGTGGAAGGCTAAGGTAGGACTGAAAGGGACTGGGAGGATGGAAGAGAGGGGTACACATGGGGGAAAAAAACTTTTAAAATAAATTTGAAAAATGAGAAAGAAGAAAGAAGAAACCACCATTTCCAACAATACAAATTTATTTGAAGACACTGTATTAAAAAGACATGTTAGTCATAAAAAGAAAATGATTACAGATTTGACCCATATGTAGTATCTTAAAAGAGTCATATATACATATGTATGCATGCATGTATGTATGCATGTAAAAGGTGATTACCAAGAATGAGGAGAAGGAGGGAATAGAAAGCTGTACATCAGGAAGTACTAGCTGTGCACAATGACTAAGTAGGTAGAATTACTTTACAACATTTGACCTGCAGTTAATTCTGCATTATATTTAGAAAATATGCTTTAAATATAGATTTTTCAGAACTCCCAATACATACAGATATCACTATGAAAGGTAGTAGACCAGATAATTTTCTTGACTATGGAATATTATCCCATGATTTATATATTAGACATCTAAACATTATATTGTGCAACAGAAATAACAAATAAGTTTTAGAAGATGTAAATATTTTTAAAAGCCTTAAAGTTAAAAATTTTGAGGGGTTGTACAGATGGGTCAGCAGTTAAAATGACTTGCTGCTCTTGCAGAGGACCAGTTTTGTTCCCAGCACCAATGTTCAGAAGTTGGCAACCACTTGTAACTTCAGTCTAGGAATATCTGCTGCCCTCTGCTGCCGATGCTGTCACAAGCATGCATGTGCATAAAAGTAAAGCACTTAAGTAAATCTTTAAAAATAAATCTGAAAGAAAATTTAATTCAATAACTTGAACAAATAATTATAAACTAATGCAAAGCACAAAAGGTAGCTGGAAGGGAAAACCTGGGTATTAAAGAAAAACCTGAGCACATGTTAATAATTTCTCTTAATATATCCAAGAATCCAAGTCTAGGAAGCTTGGATATACAACAGACTCCATAAGACAGTCTTTATTCCTTAAGTTTCCTAGGTGTAAAAGAGGTAAGAAATAAAACCAGATTTCTCATTTTATAATCATATCACAAAAATGATTGAGCCAGCAATTTATACAGCCTGTGTTTTTCCTGTGAGCAAAACTGCTTACAGGGCAGTTTCTACCGTGTAGAGACAGCCTCAAATGTCAAGATAACCACTGGGTGTTTTTAACCTTGGCTCCAATTTGGAGACAGAAATGCGTGAGAAGTAAGTTAAATCTCCAACTCCCTTTTCAGCCAGTTGTATAAGCTCTGTGTTTTCTAAAAATAAGAACAATAATAATAACAATAATATAGTTTTTCTCCTGTAATAAATGAGATCATAGGAAGGGCTAACATGAAATGGCACCTTCTGTAACAGTCATTCTGTCTCCTACTTGTCTGCTGGCAGGCTCACAGCATGAAGAAGCCTGCAAGCTGTCCTGGATGTTAAAAAAAAATGAAAAGGAACTTATTCCTATGACCTGTATTCTAGTAGGAAGAGACAGCAAGCATCCCTTCATCCTCCAACCTGCAGCTGTTTGACAGCAGTCCTTACTAGGAAACAAAATGTACCCATTGGGCGTTCAAATTTGTGATGTACACAACATTTCTAAGCCCGAATTGAGGCTGAAAATGGAGCACAGACATTTCTTTCCGTTTCTGGGGAGAAAGGGCAGTGTAAGAAACCAGAGAGTGAACACTGAAAGCAAAGACACTTTCTATGCAGGCACATTAACCTACATATTAAAGGGTAAAATTCTTTAAAAGATAGCAGTTTTTTTAAACATCATAAAAATCACCTTTTCTTCCATAGTAATATTTACATCTTCCTTAAGTCCTACAAAACATGGACATTTGATTCCTCTGTAAGTTTTGATAAAATTCTGGTTGTCATATCCTATAATCTAAGCACCCATATCATCTGTCCCAATCTTCTTCTTTCAGAAAAAAATGAAATAGTTATTATGTAACATCAAAGTACACAGGTGATTTTGTTTAACAATAACAAGATATAAGGTTTATCAAGCAAGACATAACTAGACACAAGGGTTCCACTAAGTAGAAGCCCATACTGAGTCCAAAAAGAGCATTTGTTTTCCTTCTTCTAATCTTACTGATGACAAGTAATGAAATGACTAGGAAGTTAAAAATTTTAAAACGTGCATCAAAATTCTTCCTCAGGGAAGAACATATAAATTGCTTATCCAGTATCAAATGGTCATCTCTGAAAACATATATGTAAGTAACATTATACATGCTGAGAAGGTTGTAGTTAGGTATTTAGAAATATATAATCATATTCATATATTTACATAATATATTTGTATATATTATATATTTACAGGTATGTTTATATATGCATGTAACAGCAACTAATGAAAAATGCCATAAATTTGAAAACAGAAAAAAATAGTATACGAGGGGGTTTGGAGGAATAAAAGGGAAGTATATTGAAGTGATAAAAAAAATAAAAGAAATATTTTTTAAATAGCACACTAAAATGTTTACTATTGTAGTGATTTTTAATAATGAAGCTTAAATAAAAATATTTGCAAAATTCAAAGAATTGTATCCTAAGGTTAATTTACTAAAAGGATATGTTGTAGCTATCATTCTAACATATTACCTTTAAATATATATTTTACAGGTAAATTTACCTGGACTTTTTAGGATTTATTACATGAACATTCCACAAAGAACGGTTTCGCACATGTACATGATTTAGTTAACAGAGAGTATAAACTGTAAAAAAAAATTGATTATAAAAATTTTTATTATAATTTCTTGTTTAAATTTCTGATCTTAATATATATAAGAAAAAATACTTCTCTTCAAAAAACATACAGGTAGCTGACAGTTCTCTGATAGACAGAGCAATATTACAAATTACTCATTTCCCAAGCCAACAGCAACAAACTTAACTACATTATTTAATAGCAGGATCATCATCCATTAATTCATATTCATTTGTGGAAATAAGCAGCTGATACCTGCAGATCAGAAATGTTAATTTTTTTCCCTTAGGCAGAAATCCACTATATAGACAGATAAATGCTTTCTTAACTATTTGTTTGTGTCTGACATCTCTGCCCCAAAGTTATACAATGTTGACTGGTAAAGTAGTAAGAATATTTAGTGATAAGTCCTTATCACTATCACGATCTAAGAAATATTGCGTCCAGATAGAAGTTCTGCAAGAGTTTACTATGATGAAATTTTGGACAGAGCGTTTTCTTGAGAAAAGCTTAAAAACAACTAATTAGGAATTAAAGGTTTAAAAACCTCTCTGCAGTGTCACTTATGGGTTGGGCAGTAAATTCATTGTAAAACAAGAGATAAATGGTAGGTTAGAAATCAGGTAAGAATATCAGAAGTTCTATGCACCTGGTATATATTTGCAGTAAATATAACATATATATTTAAACATTAAACACATATGTAAGGAGCTGGAGACCTGGCTCCCTAGTTAAAAGCATCTCTTACAAAGGACCTGGTCAAATCCCCAGTATCCACATGGTGGTTCCTAACTATCTGTAACTCCAGTTCCAGTGCAACATAGTTTCTGATGCCCTGTTCTGACCTCAATGGGCACCAAGTACACCCACTATGCACATACATATGTGCAGGCAAGATTCCCATATAATATTTATTAAATTATAATGAATATATTTAAAACACATATGAACATGTACTAGATCACACTATGAACTAGCCCAAATTTGAATTTTTTTCTAGCTAGGATACATCCTCACTTTCTTGTTGGCAAATTTATTTTATGAAAATATGTGAGGTTCCATTAAAAATCAGTTATTTCTTACAAAGCATGCTCATTTTATAAATTCTCTCTAACTAGAAAATAATTAGAAAGAATAAAATTAAGTACTCCCAAAGTTACACAAAATGGGTTGTAAAATAGGACAGAAACCTCTGCTAGAGAAGCAATTTTAACAAGATATATTTATTTTATGTCAATTTGATTGTCTTATCCCTTATCCAAATAAACAGAATTTGTGGGTGTGTTTGGGAGAGTGTGTTAAAAAAAAAAATAGTACTTGATTCAGTGGCCTGAGAAAGCCATAGGTTTGCCTATGTGGATGGGACCTATCAAATTCTGGGAGTTCCTTCATGAAACAAATTCAAAGGAAAAACACATATCTGTTTTTTATTGTTTTCAGGCTCAGTGTCTGAGCTCATCTGCCATTGCTTGCCGTAAGAATGTAGTGCATACAATGGCCTCCTGATTCTCAGGCTTCACACTCACAGGTGCACAAGTGGTTTAGGGATTCCAGACTTTCTAGCCACCAAGAATATATGAGTAGCTCTTCAGGAAAACAAACAAACAAACAAAAAGTATGCACGTTTTTCCCAGTGTGTTGACTCCAATACCTACTACTTAAGCTTAAGCAGTGTGTTCAGAGGGAACCTGAGTCCAGCAATACAAGAATGCAAAAAGGATCGAGTTGGAGAGACTGATAAATGAGGAAGCAATGACTTTCACATCATAAACTCAAACACTTGGTCATTGGTTGGGAATCTTGCATTAAACATTTGTTATTCAGATAAATGAGATGATCTTGTTAGAAGAACAAATGTGGGCATATTCACTATGGGAAATATGATACAAAAAGAAATAAAAGCATTCCTTCCTCCCACAGATGCTTCTGTCCTGTCCCTACTGTCAAGAACTCTACAGTTGATTTCTCACATTTAACTTATTCTATTGTTTTGGATGGTAAGGAAGCAAATTCCAACTCCAGGTTTGGACCTTTACCTTCCCAAGTCCTGTCGGGAAGACACACAATAGAATAGAATGTGCCTTATTGGAGACTCACTAGATTGAAGACCACAAGAGATCTTGGTGTTCCATTTAAAAAAAAAAATAGAAATACCACTCGTCCTCCAACAATCAGAGCATTTTCTTGCCTCTATCCTCTTGATAAACTTATTTCTTCTTGCTATATTCTCTATATTATAAAACACTAGATCTCTGATGAGGTAATGACTTTCATTGTAAAGTTATGCAAATGAATTCCAAACATGCTGTCAGATGAAGAAAGGCAAAATGATGACAATTTACTCTACTTTATTATAGAGTAAACATTGGTAAACTAATTACACGACACACCTTCACACACTATCTATAAATGGAGAAAGAGTTTCTGATTACTGGTTTTGTCTTTATTTCTATTTGATAAATTATGTGTAATTATAGTGCAATTAGGTAACATCTTCAGCATTAAAAAAAAATAAGCCATGTAATAAGGTATAATTTCTGACAACAGAAAATTCCTCATAATTGTAAAGAAAGAAACCACATAATAACTCTGAAATTTATTAGGATAATTTGGTTTATTGGGTATATTTTAAAGACAGATTTCCAGATACAGAACTGTATTCAAAGTATCAATTCTGAAATCTCTATTGAAAAGGAAACTGAAGTAATTCATCTTTAATATAAGTACATTTAGTTATAGATTTAAAAACTACTCCTACCATGTATCTTTAGAAATTTCAAAAATTATTTATCCACTTACCCTCAGTAATTAAAGCAACAACTAGTTAAATCAACTTCATAAATAGTTAATCACAACTAAACAATAAATTTGAAACACTCGGCCAGGTTACATTCAAGAAGAGATTTTCTATATCTCTCTTCATTCCAATCAAATATTAAAAAACATTCATGCATTTCACATCTGTGGATGAGAGATTTGGAACTGCCTGCAGCAAAGCCTATTTAACGATATTTTAATATTAAATCTTAAGTAATTGTATTCAAACTATAAAAATGTGAGTAACTAATATTCACCCTCAGTACGAGATTCTTACATTCTGTTATACAAAATACCAGAAAAAAAAAAAGTGAATGAAGTTGTCAAATGTAACCATGGTAACATCAATTACTATGCTACCAGGTTGGAGCTAAGAGATGTGGAAGGGGAAGGTAACACAGTGTCTTTATCCCAGTTGCTTTTTATGTACTCCTCTATGTCTTTCTCCTATTTGTAAATGAGACATTTGCTACATGTCAAGGTAAAACTTCGGAACCAGGGACAAGATTTCCTGACTATATCATAGCATGCACACTCAGAAATCACTTACTTTAATCATCTTCTATCTACACATTTCCTTTTGTGCTATCACACCTCTAAAAGTCATATGTAACAAATTTGTTCTCTGGACCAATAGGATGACTCTGTAGGTTAAAGCATTTGCAACCAAGTCTGTCCTCTTGAGGCCATCCAACTTATGCAAGTTGTCCTCTGATCCTCACTTCCACACTCATTTGCACGCACACGCACACCCACACCCACCCTGCTCCTCCCCCACCCCCTCCAGAAACAAATAACTAAATGTATAAAACTTTAAGCAATGCATGTTTCTTAGAGCCCATTGTTATATGCTAATTGGCATCTCTATCAAAAATGGCATTTGAAATCTTCCTGCCACAGCCATTTGTACTTTTTGCCCTTCTAAGCCATGTGTTTTGAAAAAAATCAGGTATCCACTAGAACTCTTATGCTCATCCCTGAAGATCTGTTGGTTTTGATAACACATCACATAAAACCAATCTCCCTCCCTTCTTTCAGGTGTCCACGTGTCTGTTATACTTCTACCTGCAATGCGTTTTCACAGATTCTAGATATTTTCATCTACAAAAAACTATTCACCTCTAAGCATCCTGTCACCATCCTGTCAAGAATAGAACCCAAGTGGTAAGGAGTCAGAAGCAGGAGGATCACAAAGAGTAAGTTTATCTTGAGCTGTAAAGTAAAATTCATTCTCAGAAAACCAAGGATATTTAAAGTAAGATGTACAAGGCCTTGAGTCTGGTCTCTAGCAATAAATAATAATATAGATAATAAAATAAATAATAAAATACTCAGGCATCACCCTTCTTGACCTCCATGTTATTTCTGAACCACTTCCTCTATATCTATTTTCTTGCCTGCTTAGGACTAACAATTCACTGGGCTGCCTCCTTTCTTCTCACCTATTAACCCCCCTCCATTTAGGAGTACTCACAGAAAATAAGATGATAGGGAAGGACCATGGTGCATATCTGAACAAGACACCAACAGAAACATCACCAGTTGCTGAGGAAAATATAAAAGGAAGGGGAGAAAGTGGGAAGAGTTAACACAAAAGGTGAACCTCAGGTTTTCCATCCCTCTCACCCCATCACTGCTGAACTATTTCATAAAGGAGTATGAGTAAACCAGCCTTGTGTATGAATATATTTCATAATAGATAAAATCTGCCTAGTCATGGAAGCATTTCTGTGGAATAAAAGATGAGAGTGGGACCCTTTAAGTTGGAGAAAAATATCCATGATAATAAGTATGACCTTTGTATTCATAGAATCCTTCCTCTCAAGGAGATTATTTAGAAAAAAAAAGGATATAATTACATTATAATCTCAAAAATAAAAGACAATTTTAAAAATTTAAGATATATTTTCAGCTTGAATTCTCTCTGTCCTTCTGGTCTAGCAAGCAGATTCCACTATCTAATTGCCTATTTTTACTCGGTCAACAGTTTCCCTCCGCCCTTTTGGTCTACCACAACCAGCCCCTCAGCCAGACTCTCTCCAGCCCTTTCCTTGTGAAAACTGTTGCCGGAGCAGGAAAAGCCCCTTCCTTGATGGAATTCAAATCACAATTATAACCTGGCAGTCCTCCAATGCTCTCCGAGCTCCTTTGTTCTCTTCATCTTTTCTTGTCTTTTCTCGTGTTTTAAAAATAACAGAAAGCAGCATAGAAGTAACGTGGGGAAAATAGGTACCACATATTCTCACACTTTTGGAGAAAGTAATAGCTCAGTCTTGGGTAAAAAATGGGATAGAATCCTGACCACTATAGGGTCAGAAAAGGTCAGAAAAGAAGTCAATGAAGGACACAGAAGCAGAGCAGGAAGGAGGGACTTCTTCTTCTTCTTCTTCTTCTTCTTCTTCTTCTTCTTCTTCTTCTTCTTCTTCTTCTTCTTCTTCTTCTTCTTCCTCTTCTTCTTCTGTGCTTCCGAGGGGTAACTATAGATAAAAACAACAAATGAAATATTTCAAAATGTTATGAAAGATGGACTCCCCAACACATAACAATGATCTATGTTTGAAAACAAATACACATATATCCTGATTTAATCAGTACATATAGAATAAATATGCCAAATTACTATAATGTAACCCCATGGAAACGTTCACATATTATATATTTTAATCAAAATTATGTTTAAATAAAACTTTCATGATGTCAAGAAAATCCCCTAAATGCTAATCTAGCTTTTCCTCTCCACAAGCTAAGCTGCCTAAACATGAGAGGCTTTCGATCCATCAACTTCTGGGTTCTAGGCCCAGCATGCTTCCTCTGCTCCACATAAGAGTCTTTCTGTATGGAAATGTTAATGTCTTTGTCTTTCTTTCTTGAATCTGCCATTGATGGCAGATTCACACAGATTATGGCATCTTCTTGTTTCTGAATTTCAGTCTACTGTAGTTGAGAATGGCGTCAACTTCTGCTTTGTCCTGACAAGGCTGCCCTATCTCCCAAGGGCAGCAGCTGGTTTGGTGAGCAGAGCCAGAAGGCGGAAGGGCACTCATGAGCAGCAACTAGGGAGGCTTTCCTCTTGCTTCCCATATGTTTGGATGCCAATGCCTCCTTATCCCTTTACTCCTAAGAAGCCCACTTTCTGCTATAGAAGAGCCTCCTGTGTCTGCATTACGCTACACCTCTTCTGACATGCATTTTCTTACAGTGGGAGAAAGGAAAAGCATGACAGTTTGCCAGAGAAGTTCGGCTTTACACTTGGATGACATGCTCTCATTCTGCTGACCTTCATCTGATCAAAAATAAGAACATTATCTTATAAACATGCTTAATGCACCTCAGCACAGATTAAGTATGTTAACACTTTCTTAATTCCTGTATTAGCCATGATCCCTCACAGAGCTCCTATCTCATTAAAAAAAAAAAAAAAAAAAAAAAAAAAATTGAAGTCCAGAAGGAAGTGCTACTCTCCTTAATTTATAAAGGAATTAGATAGAGTCTATTTCTCATATTTATATATAAATCTTCATTTTAGCCTACTCCAGTCAGGATCCAACCTCCCACTGTTCCAGTTTGACTATTAAATATGGAAACTGCACAACACTCCAGACTAAACCTCAGGTTCTCACTGTATTACCTCTGCCCAAGTGACTTCATTCAGCACTCTGGATATCATCTTATCTAATCACTGAACACAGCCAAATGTATATCAATAACACATCTAATGCTTCTGAGCTCAGATGACCAGATGTGGGATGAGATATATAGTGTCTAGCTTTTAATATCTACCATCAAACCACAATATATATATATATATATAATATATATATGAATTTCATGTATCCTTAGATAGTCTCAAAACTCCAAACTATTCAAGGATGCTAAATCCTCTTTCTCCTCCCAAATTGCGAGATTAAAGATGTGTGCCCACAGACTATCATTTTTCTTTATTTTATTTTTGAAATAAATAGTTTGGGAAAGGTGTCCCAGACATTAAAACCAGGGCTTTGCCCATGCTAGTTCAGCACTCAAGCAATAATACATTTCCCATACCTCTTCTACTTAAGATAAATTCTAACTAAATTGGCTAGGCAGACCTTGAACTCACGCTGTCTCCTAGATAAGGCTTAAACATAACCTCCTGGAATTAGGGGAAACAATAGCAGGATCAACTAACTTTTGCCAGTTTTTAACTCATAAATCTATTCTGCAAATGCATATAATATAAACAATGAATGATATTATGTATGTTTCATTCAGATAGTATGACAGCCAAATCTCACATGAGCTGCTAAGGAAGTATGGAAAGATATCTGCTCTAAGAAGAGCCATTATTCCAACTGGGGTCCTTTCCATCACTCCTATGCACTGCCTCATTTGCTTAACTTATCACCAATTCTACTTATCACCATCACTACTGTTTGCTAAATGCATCTCAAACCATAACTCTCCTCCAAGCCTGTTTTTTAACCCCTAACTTTCCCAACTTTCTTTGACAAGCCTATTCTAAGTTACTACATCTCTGCTTCCTATAACAAGAGCTTCTTAGATGTTCTGATTTCCGTCCTTGTTCATCTGAGGCCTTCAAGCTGATTTCTTCAGGAAATACCTCTGATCATACTTTCCTCCAGCAGTGAATGCTCTTCAAAAATTTTGCCATTAAAATTGTCAGAAAGATGATCAGGAGATGTACTCACACATTAATGGACTTTAAACAAAAAACTAAGCATGTCCAAGCTGCAAACCACAACCACTGAACAGCTTGGGATCCTAAACACCTTGGACCAGCACCTTGGAGCCCACTCCCTCCAGAGGAATACCTGACCCAGCTTTGATGTTGGAGTGAGGATAGCAGACCTGCCTGGAGTGGATGCTGAACTAAGCCACCTTGGGATTTTGGGACCTTCTGCCCTTGCTGGGGAGGAGATAAGGAGATGGGGAGAAGAGAGAGTGACTAGGAGGGGCAAGATGGGGAAGGGAGTATGAACAAGGGGATACATGGCTAAAAGATATGATTTTATTCATAATAAAAAAGAATGATCTGCATGGCTTCAAATTACCATCGTATAGACTTCCCTCATATCATTCTACTCTTGAGCATGTCAACAGATCCCATTTCACTGCAGAATCTGTGTACTGTTTATTTTCTGTACTGGCACACAATTGTTCCCTCCCCCCAGTCCTACCTTTGCCTAACTTTCTCTTGGTAATTATTTCCTTATTCTACCTTTATAATTTACAGTCCACATGTCACTACAAGCATTGCTTGACACTACATAGTTAGTAATTTGCAAACTGCAAGTCATGAGCCATTATGTATCGTGAAATCAATGTTATGTCTATAATGAGTTATTTTATACTCATGTGATAGAATTTCAAGGTCTGGCATTTAATTAGAATGAAATTAAATCAAATCAAATAGACTAGAATACAAAAAATTCATTACTAAGAATGATTTTTTGGGACATGCAGCTAAGTTTTAGAAAAATATTAGTACTATTATAAGTGTGTGCGTGTGTGTGTGTGTGTGTGTGTGTGTGTGTTTAGGAATAAAAGTGTATTTTCTCACTATTGTCATAGTCAAAAATAAGACTGAAAACACAAGTTGGAAAAAAACACTATTTAAACAATATGCATCATTTGCTCCCTTTCACAAACACGGCATTGTCTTTTAGTAAAAATAAATACACTTAGATATTTTCTGGATACCTAACTCAGAAGTATTTATCTTATAAAAATTAGAAAATAGCACTAGCTAAGTCTGAGCATCCATCAAATGACGTGTCAAATGGGCTTCAGTTCAATATTTTTTTAAAGCTTATATAACTATTTGAAATTTCTTTCCTCTTTTTGGTTTGTAAATGACACTTTCTACCTCACTGGATTATGCATATTGTCACAGTACTTAGCTCTGTGTCTATCAAGAACCAGACATTTAATTAGTACAGTCCCTTCTTTATTCTTTCTCTTCTCCAATTCTCAAGGACATTGTTTTACTATATAATGAAGCATCCAAAGTTCCTTGCTTTGGCCTCAAGACAGAGGCTTTTCCAGAATAGAACTTCTAATTTTATTTCATATTCATTATCTAATATAACTATAATATGATCAAATAAAATAAAGCAAATTTTATTGCATCAAGATTTTTTTCAATTTGTTTTTTAGTCGCTTTTCTTAGTTCACCCACTAGTGCTTGAGCAAACCATCTGTTTGGAGCTTTCTCAACAATGTTAAGATGCATACTAAATAATCCAAGTCAGATTTGAAAACCCGGACTTAATTGGTTCATTAGCCAATATAGAATGCTATATAGCAAAGTATGTCCTGATAGAGAGCAAAAGTATGGCTCAAAATCAAATTATGGTTTCATCAAAGCACACAATCCCTGGAGTTAATATCATGATACAGTTGTGCAGGCACAGATCCAGTGTTTTCCTCCATGTCACCTGAAGATTCATGAGTCTATCATTATTTCTTACAAGCATATGCAGAATATCTTGGAAGTTCCATTGAAGGAATGAGTAGAGAAATAAGGTAATTGGTGCTCAAACCACTCAACAGAATTTATAAGACAGAAAATATGCCAAATACTAATAAAGTTTTCATTATTAAAATGCAAATAACTATAATTAACAAAAAGTTAAGAGTAAGAATCTCCTCTGCACTTAGTGATTTTACATTCTTTTAATTAAAGATTTATTTATATATTATGTATGCAATGTCCTATCTGCCTGCATGTATGCCTGCAGCCAGAGGAGGGCACAAGATCTCATCACAGATGGTTGTGAGCCACCATGTGGTTGCTGGGAATTGCACTCAGGACCTCTGGAAGAGCAGCCAGTGCCCTTAACCATTGAGCCATCTCTTAGTGTAGAGACCTCTAAATGTAATTCAAAGGTGCCCTAATGTGACTAATTCCCCAAACCACCCAGAGGAACTCTTTAAAGTTGCTTTTTGCTGGTTTTGCACTCAGATTTTCTAGCATTTCTGACAGTCTAAAATGAAAGTGTAACTGAACACAACAATTTTGAGAGTGGCAACCTTAAGGGCATCTTCTTTTAAGTAAACTAGTCTCAATTTTCAACAACTCTGATTATCTGCTCTTTCCATAATGTTAAATGTTTATAAAACTATGCCAACCATGTTTGGTATTTTTTATTTCAAACTGTTAGCTCTGTTTGAACATGCTAACATGTAATAAAAACTTGTTTTTGAACAATAAATACAAGCATGTTTCCTTAAAATTATAACAATACTTCATAATTTAAAGTATTTTAATTTTTTATAATTTTTAGAATAAGTTATTATCAACAGAGGCTTATCCTCTCTTAGCAATGAATCTGTGATATTTGAATGACTTATTCCAATGTGTGGAGGGTGGATATGAAATTATTCTTTATTATTATTTAAGAAATTATTTATACCTTTTATATACCAACCACAGATTCCCCCTCTCATCCTTTCTTCCACTCCTCCTCCAGCCTTCTCCTACTTAATTTACCTCCATCCTCTCCTGTGAAAAGGTAAGGAAGGCCTTCCATGTGGAGTCAGTAAAGCCTGGCTCCTTCAGCTAAGGCAGGTCCAGGCCCTTCCCCTTGCATCAAGGCTGTGCGAGGCATCTAACCATAAGTAATGGGCTCCAAAAAGCATGATCATGCACCAGAAATAAATCCTGATTCTACTGCCAGGGGCCCCTAAACCAAATGAAACTACACAATTAGGGTGACGTATTTCTAAACAATAAATCTTAGGCTTGATTTTCAAACCCATAACTGATGTCTGCCCTGTGAGCTGAATCCAGAGTTCAAACGCATATAAACAGATGTGACTTGACTCGTGAAAGCAAATATTTATGCTATTATTTTCAATTGTCTTTTAAGTCATTGTTGCTATTCATGCACACATAT
The DNA here is from genome assembly GCA_004025045.1 of Sigmodon hispidus. NCBI lineage: Eukaryota > Metazoa > Chordata > Mammalia > Rodentia > Cricetidae > Sigmodon > Sigmodon hispidus. Next base: position 545 of record PVIH01020173.1, on the reverse strand, counting down.
CTTACCTTCCATGCATAATTTAATGGAAGTCTCTGGGTTATACTTTCTCATGAAGATCAGAGCATGATGAACCCACATATCCAGAGAGAAAATTGACCAACTTCCCACTGAGGTTTGATCTCCAATTATAAATATAAAATGTTCACTGAAATGTTTTTATATGTAAAATATTATGTCTGATTACAAAATATATATTACATATATTAATTTAGCTTCTTAAAATTTTATTTAAATGTTTTCTATTTAAAAACTAAGCTAACAAAAAGAATATGTTAATGACTTTTGTCATAATTCCTCATTCAGGGATAAAAATTAAATCCCAAGTTTGCCTTGAAAAATATGTTTTACGCCAGCCTACAGAATGGGAAAAGATTTTCACCAACTCTACAAGTGATAGAGGACTGATCTCTAAGATATATAAAGAGCTCAAGAATTTAGATCCCAAAACCTTGAATAACCCTATCAAAAATGGGGTTCAGATCTAAAAAGGGAATTCTCAGCAGAGGAACTACGAATGGCTGAAAGGCACCTGAAAAAGTGCTCTT
>PVIH01020172.1:0-33238 GCA_004025045.1 Sigmodon hispidus | reverse complement strand
TTATCTTTGTATTCAAGGATCAAGGATTTCCTGAGCTGTCTGCCTAGGATTTGACTATGTGGTCTCTCTGATATCCCAGGATTTATTAATTTACTGACTCCTAATAAATATCCACACAGTAATACTGCTAAGCAGGTGGTCCTGGATTGTCTAAAAAGGTACAGAGCAAGCCATAATGCATGTGACTTGAACAAGAATGACTCATGCATTTGAATACTTAGTTATCAGTAAGTGGCACTGTTAAAAGAATTAAGAGGTGTAGTCTTTTTGGAGCAGGTGTGGTCTTTTTGGAGCAGGTGTGGACTTTTGGAGGAAGTGTGTCACTCACTGAGAGTGGGCTTTGAGGTTGCAAAAGCCCAAGCCAGGTCCAGTGTCTTTCTCTTTTCCTGCAGCCTTCAGAGCTGGATGTAGAACTCTCAGCCACCATGGCTTCCCATGTACTATTATGCTTTCTGCCATGAGGACAGTAGACTAACCCTCTGAAACTATAAGCAAGCTCCAATTAAATGCTTTTTTGGTAAGTGTTGCCAAGTTATGGTGTCTCTTCACAGCAGTAGAAATCTGACTAAACCTGGGAGAAAGCCAGTAAGCAGCATTCCTCCGCGGCCTCTGTTTTAGTTCCTGCCTCCAGATTCCTGCCTCAAGTTCTGCCCTGGCTTCCCACGATGATAGTCTGTAATTTGTAAACCAAATAACCTCCTCCTTTCCCAAGTTTCTTTCAGGCAGTCTTATCACAACAACAGAAAAACAAACTAAAACAGAAACTAGTTTTCTGATGGACCTGACCATGTTGTTTTTTACAGAGGTCTGTGTAAGGATTTTGGAGCTTGGAGTGGAAATGCCACTGAGTGCTTTGAGCTGTTCTGTGAGCTTGGAAGATGAGAATTTTAGAGCATTGCAAATGATGGGGAAGTGCGTTGTGGTGTTTCAGAGCAAAGTTTTCAAGTCCCTCGATGTTTCTACCAGGACTGTTTGTGTGATACATTGAATTAAAAATCTGTGTTTTCTGGTCAGCTGTAGCTGAAGACTTAGCTATGATTAACAAAAGACCAGTACCACTGGTGTGAAATCTTTGCTTTACTGGGACAATTGATGCTGGTTAGCTGAGGCTGAAGAATTAGTTGTGATTAATAAGAGATGAGCATCATTGAGATGAAATCTTCTGGGAAATGCTTCCTCAGTGTCCTCACAGAGAAGCTGTGGTTCACCAGTAGGGTAGAGGGAAGGCTACCTCACTTCTCAGGTTGGTAGCTGATCTTTGGTAATGTGGCAGAGTCTCCAAAAGGCAATAGTTTTGAAGGCATGGAAGAATCATGGAGAGCAGCTGGGACATGATATGATGTGGCAGGGTTGGAGTCCCACCCACAGAGGGGCCAGGAGGTCATCGGTGGACGTAGAGCTATAATCATAGTAGAGAATCCAGCATACGGAAGATGCCAGGATTGTGAATAATCTTTAAAGGCAGTGGCAAGTATGCAGTAGAACCAGCTAGAACCTATCATATCTATAGTGTGTTATTCAAATGATTAAATGGAAATTGAAGTTGGACTTTAAATTTTTAAAGAGACAGTAGACTTTTAAAGTACGAAAATTTATCTTAGGGTTTCTATTGCTGTAAAGAGACACCATGATCACAGCCACTCTTATAAAGAAAACCATCTAATTGAAGCTGGCTTATGGTTTCAGAGGTTCAGTCATTATCATCTTAATGGGGCATGGTGGCATGCGGGCACACATGGTGCTGGAGAAATAGCTGGGAGTTCTACATCTTGTTCCACAGCCAACAGGAAGTAAACTGTGTGCTACACTGGGCATAGCTTGAGCAAGGAGACCCCCAAAGCCCACCCCTACAATGCCACACTTCCTCCAATAAGGCCACACTACTCTAACAAAGCCATACCTTCTAATAGTGCCATTTTCTGTGGGATAAGCTGTCACACACAGAGGTGAGTGGGGACCATACCTATTCAAAGCACCACATTACACTCCCTGGACTCCATAGGCTCTCAGCCATACCATAATGTAGAGATACAATAGACCCAACTTCAAAGTACCCATAATCTATAACAGTCTCAAACTTATTTAAAAGTTCAAAGTCTCTTCAAAGACGTGTACAATTTCTGAACTGTAATTCTCAGGAAATGAAAATAAAAAAGCAGATTGTATACTTCTAACATTAGAAGGCACAGGATATAGATTACCATTCCAACATGTAGGTAATGAAGCATGGTGAGGAAATACTCAACCAGAGAAAGACGAAAAACCAGCTGGGCCAACTCCAATCTCTGCATCCCAAGTCTGATGTCAAAACACTTCAGATCTCCAGCTCCTTTCAGCTTTGGTGACTGCAACACACTTCCTTCTCAGGGGCTGGTTTCACTCTCTGTTAGCAGCTCTCCTCCGCAAGTATCCCACAGCTCTGGCATCTCTAGCATCTTGAGGCCTCCAAGTCGATCGGGCTTCACCTTTACAGTTTCACACTTGGCCTTTCTTGGCCTCCATTCAGGGACACCTGGACACATGCTTGACCTCAGTGGCTTCCCTTAGTCAGAGAGGGAGATTCCATTACCCCTTTCTTCTATCTTTGACTCTAAAGTCAGAACCACATGGCCAAGCTGCCAAGTTCTGCTGCTTGCTGGTCCTGGAGCATGGTCCCTTTGTTCAATTACATCTTTACCTGCTGTCTGTTTTCTATTTCTGCTACTTAACCCTGGCTGTTCTGAAACTAGCTCTGTAGGACAGGCTGGCCTCAAACTCAGAGATCTTCCAGTCTCTGCCTCTGAAGTAATGGGATAAAGTCATGTACCAACACACCTATTTCTAAACTTCTCCTTAATTCCTTTTCACAAGATGGAAATTCAGCTGGGTAGGATCTTGCGTGGAGGTCACCACTTCCTTTATTTTATTTCCTAATTTGTTTACCTCCTTGAATACAGAATTTAGCTTTATTACACTTCCTGGTGTTCCTTTTCTTTTCAAATTGTGCATTTTGCATTTTTACTTTCTCTACTTGATCCTCCTCATTATAAATCTTCATTAGTGTCAACACTAATAACCACATGACTCACTTAATACTAGTCTGTTTTGAGATTTCCTCTGAATGGAATTAATCCAAAACTTTTCATTTTAGCCTCTGGTAAATTTTTCAGGCAAGGTCAAAAAGCAGCCACATTATTCTCCAAAATACCATAAGAACAATCTCTAGGCACATACCAAAATTCTTCTCCTCTGAACTAGTCCCTCACAGTTCAAATTAGTACCGCTGGCTTCCATGCTTCTGCTAGTATGGTCCAGTAAGCAGCACTTAAAGCATTCCACTCCTTTCCTAACTTAACTCCCAAATCCTACAGTCCTCCAAACAAAAGCACTGTTAGGCCCATCACAGCAATATCCCAGTCCTTAATACTAACTTCTGCCTTAATCTGAGTTTCAATTGCTGTGAAGAGACAGCAATTCTTTTAATTGGGGTGGCTTACAGTTTCAGAAATTTAGACCATTATCATCATGGCAAAAAGCATGGCAGCATGTAGGCAGACATGGTGCTGGAGAAGGAGCTGAGAGATCTACATCTTCATCTGCAGGTTATAGGAAGTGAACTGTCTGCCACACTGAGCATAGCTTGATGGAAAAAGACCTCCAAACCCACCTCAACACTGACACACTTCCTCTAACAAGCTCACACCTACTTCAACAAAGTCATACCTCCTAAAAGTGCCGCTCCCTGTAGGCCAAGCACCAAATACATGAGTTTATTATGGGGGCCATACCTATTCAAACCACCACAATGTTTTTATATATTATGGAACTGTTAAAGTTGGACTGTGTTTTATATTGTAATATGAATTGTCTATGTTACTTCTCCATTATTATGCAGAGACACTTTGACCAAAGAAACTTCTAGAAAAAAAGAGTTTATTGGGAGGTTGGTTGCAGTTCCAGAGGGTTAGCGTCTATGACCATGGCAGGGAGCATGGTATCAGGCACTAAACAAGAGAAGTAGCTGAGAGATCCTATCTGATCCAGAAGCTCAGAGCAGTGAGCAAGAGAGCTAACTGGGATGTTGTGGGCTATTGAAACCTCAAAGGCTACCCCTTTGACATACTTCCTTCAGCAAGGCCACACCTCCTGTTCCTCCCAAATCAGTAGCATCAACCAGGGAACAAGTGTTCAAGTATATGACCCTATGGGGGCCATCCTCATTCAAACCACCATGCTCCACTTTGTGGCCTCCATAAGGCTGTAGCCACATCATAATGCAAAATATATTTAGTTCAACTTCAAAGGTCCCATGGTCTTTCACAGTTTCAATACAGTGGAAAAGTCCAACATATCTTTGGAGATTCAAGGGAATGTATTCATTGAAACCCCCTGTAAAACCAAAATGCAAACCACATACGTCCAACATACAATGGCACAGAATGTACATTACCATTGCAAAATGAAGAAATAAGGGTATAGTGAGGAAATATTAGACCAAATCCAGACAGAAATTCAGCAAGGCCAACTCTAACCTTAGAGTTCTTCGCCCAATGTCAAGGGGCTCAGACGGTTCTTTCCTTCCAGGTTCCACTCCCCATTTAAAGTTCTCCTTGGTAGCTAAAAGTATCACCAGATGTTCTTTAAAAGCTGCAGCAATATCCTCACCCCCTTTACTGTAACTGCAACCTACCTGTGGTCCCTTTCATTATATTAATTAAATATTTTGATTTATGACTTTCTTTGTTCTCTAACCTCATATAATCTTTGTTCGTAAGTCTCATCTATCCATGATAGGACACAATATTTGGGAAAAACTGAACATATGTTCCTCATGCTGGCTCCAGAATAAACCGTCTATTACTTCCTTTCAAGTGAGAACCGTGTTTTTGCATGAACACAGTACATAAAACAATCACAGTCCCTGTCATCATTAGCTTCCTTGGGAATACATTTAACAGTTTCTTAGCATGTTGAACACAGGCTTTGTACCATCTGCCATCCACTCTAATATCCGCTGATAAGACTGCCTACAAGAGGAGACAACAGGTCCACGGAGACCTGTTCACTTTATTCAGAATATCTTTCCAAAGTGGAAGAAGTATAGATGTTTATCCTATGAAGACACAGTGGTGAGTCCCACATGGGGTTCTAGTCAGTGGTTCACCAGGTCTGTGCATGAAAGGCACAGGCTTGAGGCCAGCCAAAGACAGCTACAAACACACATGAACAGCCATGTGATTCTATTCTTTGGGAATGCTAATGTCTGCCAAGTTGCCTTTAATGACACAGTGTTTTATAACTTACCCAGAGCTGGCAACTGGAGGTGGCGATGCTGACCACAGAGGCTAAACCCTCTCATTCTGTAGACTTGAAAAACAACCTTTGAGAAATATGTAATCCCCAGGTGAGGAAGGAGCCATTGCCAGGACTAGGAGGAGATTGCAGACTGTTCTTCCTATTCAGAAGTCAGGTGTTCCCCCAGGACTGCAGCCATCTCATTTCTAATTCAGAGCTTGTACAGGAATTCCTAATAATGGTTCCTGATGGAGAGAAATGTTATTCTATTAACATATTTGCATGATAATAGAAACTTCAGGCCTTAATGGGGAAACTCCAGCCCCAGGGAAGGCAGCTGAACAGGGACTTGGAAAAGTTTGTACTCAGAAGCTAGAAAGCCTCTCACCAGTCTTCACAAGGCAAAAACTCCCCAGTGAAAGACAGAATCAACCAGGCTTTAGTCGTGCTGGCTGTGGGCAAGCATGCAGGGCCATTCTGCATTGGAGGGAGATGTTTTTCTGTAATTTATTACTACATTATAATAATAAATTTGAGACATTCTTTGGTCTCAGCATAAAGTAGGGAGGACCTCACTGTATACCAGCAGGAAACCCCAGTGCTTTCCAAGGCACCAGTTGGGCAGAAGATGCCTCCACCAGCATTGTTTCTAAATGTAAAAACAGAGCTCTGACCTCAAGGGAAATATAAGATAGTTATGCTGAAGTCAAACATGAGTGACTGTGGTGGGCTGAGAATGAGGTAGGCAAGCATAGGGAATGGCTGGGACTCCACTTGGCTTTGAATACATGCACATCCCTCTTCTAAGAGTGAACTCAATAACCTAGGACCTTCATCTCACCTGCTGTGTACACACATCCCTCTTCAAACAACATACCTATCCTTCTGGCAGCATAGGACCCCCATCTGCTTCAGACTGCCCACAAGCCTGATTTATGAAATGGAATTCTGCTCTCCCTAGCAACCTCTTGATAATACCTACTTTGTATTTAAACATGTCCCAGAACATATCCTAAAGCCAAGGAAGATGAATCAGTGTGGCTTAGCGTGGGCTGAGGCTTAAGTTCAAGCTGTGTCCTCTAAGTGAAGTTTGGGGAGTATCCTTTGTAGTATGAGGTTTCTGGCTGGCCTTTTCAGCCTAGACCTGAGATTCTAGCATGCGGATCCACAGACACGCAGACCTGCAGTCCTGCCCACAGAAACACACAGATGCTTACATTAATTGTACATTTACATTAATTTTAATGCTTACATTAATTTTATGTAGGGCCCAGGCATCCCAGGCATATAACTTGCTAACACTTTACTCTTAAACTAACCCATCTTTCTTATCTTGTTCAGCCATGAGGCTTGGTACCTTTCGTCTGAGCAGTATTTCAACATCTTTCCTGTGTATCTGCTGTTGGCTCATCGTGATGTCTCCATGGTGTCTTCATGGCTTCTCTGTGGCATATCTGCTCTGTTCTTTCTGTTCCCAGAGATTTCTTAGTCTGGTAGCCCCACCCACACTTCCTGTCTGTCTTCAGTCAATCACCATTTTTATTAAACCAGTAGGTGGGGCAATTATTTACAAAGCAACAACATAATCCCACTATAATCCTTGATTTGCAGTTATGTCTGTATACATGGTTTGGTATGTGTAAGATAAAATGAGACACCTCAAGGGAATGTGTCTTAGTTCCCATCTTTTTGCTATGACTAAATACATGGACAAAAGCATGGGATACGGATTTGATTCAGCTCACAATTCCAGGTTACACCTTATAAATGCAAAGAAGTAAAGGCAAGGACCCAAAGGAGTGAGTCCCACTCACAGCCAAGTGCATCAAGAGAATAGCACGTGCATGTTCACCAAGTGTTCAGCTCACTCCTTGGACTTTGTTCTGCCCAGGGTTCAGCCCATGAAACAGTGCTGTTCATATTCAGGATGGCTTTCCCTACCTCAGTTAACTCCATTAAGCAAATCCCTCATCAGCACATCTATTGACCAATACAACACAATCTCCTCTTTGATGCTTCCCAGGCTTTGCATGTGTTGAGGTCACATGATGTCAGTGTGGGGCCCCAGAAATGAATGAAATGCTTCTCCCAGCTTTCTACTCACAGGACTCTTTTCTCCTTTCCCAGACATCTGACCGCTGACCTATTGGCTGAAGGGGACCTTAGAAGGATACTGTGACTTAAGCATGTGCAAATGCCCAGGGGTGACTGGTATGGGAATGAGACAGGACATTTTGCCACATTGTACCTGAGCCCCTTGGTTTCGGTAAGACGCTGTTCTTATCAATGCAGACTTGACCACAGGCTGAACCACTTATTGTGTAGAGTTGGCAGTAGGCTGTAAGGACCCTGATTCACACTGGAGCTGGACTTCTTCAGATCCTCATTCTTGAGAATAGCAGTGAGCCTTGGCCACAGTGTTGAGAATCACTGATTAGAAAGAGTGTGAAAGGGTGGGACCTTCATACTGATGCCATCCTTGCCAGCAGGCATCAGGAGAAGAGGAAAGCTCAGATATGGAAGTCATTTTCTACCTTGCCCATACCCAATGGACAGAGTTTCAGACATTGGATATGCTGGATTCAGACAATGAACGCACTTAAATTGGGTATAAGCTGGGAAGCTCAGCTTTTCAGAGGATACTCCATCCATACCCTCATCAGGCAGGAGAGCCAGGACAGAGGGCAAAGGAAAGGTGTAGGTTGTGAGTGTCCTACCCAAGTCTGCCTTTAATGATGTTAAAAAAACTGTCCTTCCAAAGGGGAAGGAGAAAAGACCCCAAGGAACTCATGGTGTCAGGAAGACGAGACCACAGAGCATGGAGAAAGCTTTTGTGGATTCTAGGAAGTTAGTTGTGGTTTATAGCCTGTGGGTTTTGGAGTAAAGGCAGAGACCAACTTCACAGAGGTCATTCTGATTGTCACACATCAGCTTAGAGGCTGATGTCTGACCACATGTTTGCGAACCCCCCATCATCCCTTCATTGCTATTGACTCAGAAATGCTAAATTTATCTGGGCAATGTTGATGCAAACACCAGGGAGAAGAAAGTGAGCAACCCCTACCTTTCTGACATTTGTATTTCAGACAGGAAAAATACCACAAAGGTGGGTGAGATAAGGTGGATAAGCCTTTTTTCACTGCTCAGCAGCCAAAGCCTGGAATCACTCTTTCAGTAGCCAGATTCAAGAGTAGAATCATTCTCTCACACCAATCACTGTGTCTGGGCACATTCACTGCAGTTGTCAAGCTGGGGTTTTGTAGTATTGAGTGTTTGTAGTGTTGTTGATGTTGCTATGAGGCTGGTGGCTGCTGTTGATGTTATTGTGGAGGTTGTAGTGATAACAGTTTTTGTGGTTCTGGTGATAGTGTCACAATGCTTCTAATTGAAGTGATGATTGATGATCTATAGTTGTGTTGGGTCGTGCTGTGGTAGTTTTTGTTACTATGGTGGTGCTGATGATACTATGATAGTTGTAGTTTCCATGAAGGGTCTTGGTGATGTAACTACTGCTGTGGTTGAGATGAAGATTGGTATTATAGAGGTGGTTGTTGTCATTGCTATCGTGCCAGTTATAATTGTTCTTGTGGTGGGGGCATGTGACACTGTTTTGCTACTATTACAGTTGGTGATGATGTATCATGGTGTTATCATAATGTATCATATTGTGTTGATAATGTCATGATGAGGAGGTTGATGATATTATGGTGATGGTCAATGTGGTAGGACTGGTAAATAAAGACATTGTGATAGTGACCATGGTGGTGTTTGTTACTGTTACAGTTGGTGACATGACTGCTATGTCATGGTTAGTGCTATGTTGCTTTGGCTGTCAAGGTGGATATTGTGGTCATGGTGCTGTCATGGTGGTGGAGACTGATATAATTGATGGTTGTTATTACAGTTGTTGGTGATGTCATGGCTGAGGAGACAGAAGTTGTGACTATAGTAGTGATGGTGCTGTGGTGTTAGATGTCATGGTGGTGGTAGTTCATGATGTTATTGTGGTTTTTGTAGATTCTGTTGTTGTATTATATGATGATGTCATGATGGTAGTTGTCAACAGTGATATTTTTTGTTGTGGATGTTGTTGTGGTTATGGATGATGATGTACTGAAGAAGAAGATGTCATGGTTGTGCTGTTTGATGATATTTTGGTGGTTGTTGTGAGAATGGTTGCTGATGTTGTGGTAGTTATTATGGTTTTGTAGATAGTATTATAATGTTATAATAGTGGTAGTTTTGGTGTTGTTGTTGTTATTGTGATTTTTATAGAGTGTGACATCTGGTGATGTCAAGGTGGTGTCTTTCAGGATGTTGGTTGCTGATTCTGTGGTTGCTGATGATGTTGTTGTTGAGGATGTGGCTGGGGTTATTTCATCTGATGTACTTGTACTGTTTTCTTGGCCTTTGGACCTCATATGTTTTCAAGTGTTTCCCCCCATGGCCCTTTCTCAGCTACACCTACTTACTTTAATTATTAGTAGAGAAGTTAATTAAAACAAGGGACTTCTACTAATCCTACAAATCCCAAAGCGTCATCAAATGCCCTGCCCTTGTCATTTATCACACTTTTTGTTTACAGGCAATGATCCAGCTTTCAATCTTTGTGACAATGTTCCAATCTCAGCCAATTTAAATAATCTGCCAGTAAAAATTCCGCAAGCCACTCACAAACACTTCACGAGTATATAGCACCAACTGGATCTAATCATTGCTTCTGCTTGTGGAATTCTTTTGGGAGATGAGTGGCATAGTATCAGCATTGATTTGTCCCGTGAGTCCTGTTGTTGTGTGTGGCATCTCTGAACCTCCCATACCCTCTCCTAATTTCCCCATCATTTTATTTACTTGGAAATACTCTGCAGAGCAACTTTGGAGAGCAGTTTGGTTCAATACTGCACTCAGATGAGGTTCTTCCTCAAGGACTCTTAATTTGCCAGCAAGCCATGGTATTGGCACAGGGTGTCTTGGTCTTGAGAAAATGGGAAGGTGAACAGTCCTGCTGACTGAGGCTGCCATCCAACTGTTCACCCTTGGGATGTGTGGAATCATTGTTGAGTTTCAGTTTCTTCATTGATACTTTAAGGACTAAAAGACCAGCCTAATGGAGTATCTTGGACACTGCATGAGATCAGAATTGCAAGCTTCCAGGTTTTTTAGTTTTAATTACATGCATGTGTATGTGTAATATGTAGGTATGTGCATGTGATTGCATGTGCCCATTGAGGTCACAGGTGTTGAATCTTCCTGGATCTGGATTTATAGCAGTTATATGCTTCTCAGTGTGGATTCTGGGAGTCAAACTTGCTCTTAACTGCTGAGTCATTGCTGCATTCCAGTAGATCTAAAGTTTTGAATGCAAATCCTGAAATACAAAACCAACTAGCATAAGGGAATATGCCTTATCTTCTAGACCCTCAGTCACCTGAGTGTGTTTGTGTGGGGGCTATAAGGACATTTCCCACAGGCTCTCTCCTCCCACAGAGTGATCTCAGGAAGGCTCTGCTATCCACCCCAAAGGTCACAGTGACTCATTGCCTTTGGTTATGTCTTTCCCCATCTCTCCATTTATGTGTTTTTACAGCTCTCAGCTGGGTGGGGTGGAACTAACTGTTCTTTTAGCTTTGCTGTCCTAGGATCTGACCCAGCTATACACCAACCCATGAATGGTTCTCATAGCTAGGAGGTATCATGGGTTGAATTGTATCTCCCCCAAACGTATGTTCAAGTCTTAGAACCCAGATTTGGGTATGTGCCCTTATTTGGATAAAAAAAAATACTGTAGAGGTCATCAAGTGCAATAGCTGGTCTTAATTGTCAAATTAATACAATATGGAGTCACCTGGGATGAGGATCTCAATGAGGGATTGAGCTGAGTGTGTCTGTAGCGGATTGTCTTGGTGATGTTAATTGATGCGGGGTGGGGGATCTTCCCCTTGTAGATGGCACTAATGTGGGGTGTCTTTCTGTATGCTGTGGACTACTATTGAATAATAAAGGAACTGTTTTGGCCTATAACAAAGCAGCTTATAGGCAGGCAGGAAATAGTAGCATAGATAAAGGGGGAGTAGAGTAAAGTCAGATGGAGATGCCCTCTTGAGCTGCCGCCAAGAGAGCAAGATATAAACGTACAGGTAAGTCACAAGCCATGTGGCAAAACATAGATAAGTATAAATAGACTGAGTTAAGATGCAAGAGCTAGCTAGCAGTAACCGTGAGCCATAGGCCAAATAGTTTGTAATCAATATAAGCCTTTGTGTAATTATTTTATAAGTGGCTGCAAGACCATGGATTGGACGATTCCTTCAGATCACAGGGACAGATGGGCCAGAAACTTCTGACTTCATGGCACCAATCCCTAAGCACCTTTAAAAGGAAGAGACTGAGCTGAGCAATCACAGACATGCATGCACCAGTCCTTTCTCTGCTTTTGGAGACGATGTGACCACTTGCCTTGAATGTCCATCCTGACGGCTTCACAATGAGCATATTTTACAATTGTTAAATTAAATAAACCCTTTTTACCTCAAATTACTTTTCATCAGAGTGTCTTTATCACGGCAACAGGAATGAACCTAGGACCTTAAGCTAGGATGTGGTCATAGGGCTCGCTTTAATCCACTGTGATCATATCTTTTTCAGAAGGTGAAATTGTAGGCACAAAGCCGCACACAGGCCTCAAGCTAAAAAGGCTGTGGAGATGTAGATGCAGATGAGCTGAGGCTGCTGCAAGCCATGAGTGCTGGTTATCTGAAGCCATAGCAGTCTCTGCCTCAAACCAGATCAAAGGTGAAACGTGAGCCCCCTGAAGTGGTGAGGTTGGTGGTCCCAAGCCCAGATTAAGGGTAGACATGAGTCCTTTGTAGCAGTGAAGTCAATGGTCCCAGCCTCCTCACTTAGCACAGTGGTTTGCATTGGTCATGAGATCACCTGCTGGGGTTTAGGAGCCATTGAGTGCATTAGTCCTGAGTCCTGAACCTACTGAATCCCACACAGGGTGCTCAGCTCTGGATCCAAAGAGCAGCTCACCTGTGGCGCTGAGCTCCTCTAAAAAGGTAATGTTGTGAAAGAGCTGGTGTAGGAGCAATTTGTAGTAATAGGCCTTTGCCACCCACCAACTCCCTCTGCAGAGGCTTAAAATATGGCAGAAACTCATTTCATGGAGAGACGCTAGCAGGCTCAGGGCACAGGAAACCAAGACCCTGGAATAAGATCTGTCTTCATCAGAACCAACCCGGTTATAACAGAAGTGTTTCTGGTTCTATGAAGAATATTTGCATATTTTTCAAATTCTTAACAGAGAAAAATTTCGAGGTGTCAGGCTAGGAGCCCTCAAGACAGCTGCTATTCCCTTCAAAATAAACGAGAGGTGTCATTTTTAATGAAGAGAGAGAAAAGATGCCTCTAATCTCCAGCTGCCTCCCTTTTCCCCCAGTCCCTCCCCCTCCCCCACTGGAGGCCTTGCCTGCTAGAGAAGAGGAAATGGAATTGAAGCCTGGGACTTTGCTGGCCTCCTCAGGCCTCTCAGATTCACCCACCATTTTTTTTTTCTTCTGAACTTGGGCCTATGCAGGCCACACAGAATTGGACTTTGATTCCATGGATGTGGCAGGTCTTAGCTGGAGCATCATACTGAACAGCACTTAGTCTTGTTAAGCTGGCTCATCCCCAGGCTTCATCCTTAGGCATCAGCAGTACCAGAAGGGTAAACTGTGCCTCCACTGGAGAAGGAGTAGATGGCACAGAAAGGTTGTTAGAACTCCCTGAGAGGAGAGCTCCTTGTGTCCATGCAGAAGAGGAAAAGCCGAGAAGCTCCAATCTACACAGAAATGATCTCACACATCGGTCCAAGCAGTAACCTTCTGGAAGATCCTGAGTGGGAGACAGCAGAAAAGCCTAATGATAGAAGAACTGTTGTCTCTATGCAGGGAAGAGACCATATAGCCCTTGTGTGCTGACCCTGCCTCCTCTCTACCTAACATTAGGGTCACCAAAGGGGCTACCAGAAGGCTGCTTCGATAACCCAGGCAGTAAGTAAGCAGGTCAAATTTGTTTCCTTGGCACGTGGTGGTGGCGGGACTTCACAGCAGGCAGCATTTCAGTGTTGCCCCTGAGAGTCTCAGCCCGTGGCTTGTATAGTATCACAATGAAGGTGGGGGGTCTGACCTAGTCAGGTAAGCTCTTTTCAAGAGGATCCAAGGAAGATAGGGCACAAACTTGCAGAAACAGAATCACATGACATAGACCTGTAGGTGACAATGTCCCCACCATCACCCACACCTGGCATCCATACCTGGCATCATTATCAGGCCAAGAACCTTTGATTAGTCAGGTCACAGGCCCTAGTGGAGACGCTACTATTAGTAATCTGCTAAGTAGACACCATATTAAGCTGACCCCCGATGACATGTCACTGTTTTTATAGATTACCAAATCTCTGAACCTTTAGCAGTTAACAAGGAGACCCACAACCAGTCAAGGGGCAGACAACAGAAGACTGTTGAGTGCTCAGCCTTCAAAGAGGATGTTTGCCTCCCTGAAGTTGAGGGACTAAGGAAAGGACCAACTGGTTCACCTCCACCCTAGCACCAGCTCAGCCTCCAGGGACGGTTTTCTGAAGCCTCAAGAGATCATGAGAATTGCATCCACTGCTAGAGCTTGAATAGTTTGTGGTTGTTCTTCTGGTTTGTTCTAGGATAGCAAAGAAAACATCTCCCTGTGCTTCCTGTCTGTCTTGGTGTCAGTCCAGATAGAACTGGGAACATGAATTGAAAAAAAATTTATGAGACCAACAGATCAACAGTGAGGCTGGTAGCCACTTCCAATATGACAGCACATGTCCATGGTGTCAAAGTCACTGTGAGGTGGCTTGACCCTGATCCTGGTGGCATAGGTCTTACTAAATTCAATAAGACTCATGGGCACATGGTCCTGCCTTGGGTCAGTTACTATGGCCACTCATTTATCTGTAGCTTAGACTCTGGGATAAGAGACTCTCCCACCCCAGTTTGAAGCAAGGAGTGCTATCCCCAAACTTGTCTTAGCCCAGAGAGTTCTTAGTATCATAACTGACTTCCCCTGTAAGCATCAAAGCTGTGTATGAAGTTTCCAGAGTGCCACTCAGTGTGCCTGACATACAGTTCCATCTTTCCCTTGTATAGACCACGCAGAAGGAAAGTGTAATGACTCCCTGGCAGGGGCTGAGAAGAACAGAAAGGAAGCTGGTCACCACATGCTTCTGAACCAGCCTGGAATGCAGGGTTCCCTCAAATTCCCTACTTCCTGTTCCCCCAGCCCTGCACTCTTCCTAGATCAACACTATCAGGACTCAAATCCCTTCAAGTTCAGTGTGTCCAACTGCTAAAGTTAGGTCTAATTAGCCAGTTTTAATTGATATTAAGATAAATATCTTTCAAATGATTCCCCCCTCATGAGATGGAGACTTGTCAGAGGGCAACCATCCCTAATTTAAATCAATGAATTAAAACAAATGTGATTTAGTGGTTGCCGAAAGGAGAGGGAAATTTTTAATTCACTAATCAACTCATCCGTGTTGATGGTGGGGGAAATTGTAAAACACATTAATCAGCTGGGGACAGAACCGTTCATACGGCACTGTGTTGTCAGGGCCATAAGTAAGCAGGACTGATTTAGATTCAGCTAGTCCTGAGGGTCTGGATCCCTGCAGTTGGGGCTCCCTCACCAACCCTCCTTAAGGATTTCTTCACACTTATGAAGCCTGACCCTGGGGCTGGAGAGATGGTTGGGGAGTTAAGAACACTGCCAGCTCTTCTCGAAGACCAGAGTTTGGTTCCTAGCACCATGTTGGGTAGCTGCCACTTCAGCTCCAGGGTACCTGGTGCCCTCTTCTAGTTACACACTATGCCACCAACCCACATAAATCAAAGTAAGACAAAAGAATTTTTTTAAAGAAAATGTCAATCTTCAAGTATGATATTAACTCTTTATAAAAACCAGAGCAGTGGAATGGCTTAACAAGGGAAAATTCTTGATGTGCAAAACTTGGTGACCTGTGCTTGATCCCTAGATTCCATGATAGGAAGAGAGACATGACTCCCAAACATTGTCCTCTGACCTCCACATACAGTGTGGCACTCACGCACCTCACTATGGTGTGCATTGATGCACACCATAGGTGTGATGGACCAGAAAGACAGCTCAGCGTGTAAAGGTACTCACTGCCATGCCTGACAACCAAAGTTGTTTGGTACCCTAGATCCTGGAGGCCTACATGGGAGAAAAAGAGAAAACAGATTCCCACAAGAATGCTTCACACACACACATACACATACACACACACACACACACACACACACACACACACACACACACAAAGGGCCAGTGAGATGGCTCAGTGGGTAAAGGTTCTTACTGCCATGTCTGAGCTTTTAAACCTAATCCCCGGGATCCACATGGTGGAGAGAGATAATTGATTCCAGGGATTTTTCTTCTCAGTCTTGTCTCTGACACACAAAATAATAAAATGTAACAAATAGCAGAGATGGACACAGACATCTCCTAATCAGTCATCCTTCTGCCTCATATCTTGTTTTAAACTCCCGCTGATACAAAAAAGCAAATTTCTAAAATATATCAAACTAGATTTTCCCACCGCAGATCAAACAGAGCCAAGGAACGTGAAGTGGCAGACTTCAGTGAGGGAATGGGATATGGAGAGACAACCCACATCCTGCAGTGTGAGCTGGTGTGGCCCAAAGCATATTCTAGAGGCAAAGGCATTGCACACATCCAGGGCTGCAAGGTGGAGGCTGGGCTGCCCGGCTTTCCTCTTGTGACACCTGGGCTGCTACGGGCCTTTCACTTGCTCTCTTTGTTCATGGCATCCCTCTCAATTTCCTGAAAATGCTGCTATTATCTGCAGATTTCCCGCCTGGTGAAAGTTGTGAAAAGTTAAGAGAAGACTGGATTCATTACAGATTTTTTTTTCTGTTGTAAGCCACAGAACTTGACACAAACTGTCTGAAGCAAAAATAGGAATTTATTGGCTCGAGCGATGGAAAATGTTGGCATGAATTCAGAAGGCAGAACTGTAACCAGGAGACACTAAAGGAGCCTCTCACGCGTTCTCTGCTTATTTCTCCCTTCCTTTGTCAGCTCCAGCAGAGAAAGCACTACAGCACACAGGCAAGGGGATGAGCCAGCTTGGGCCTCCACAGCCTTTCACTTTAAGCAGAGCAAGAATAAGACCTATCTTTTCTAGAATCCTAGTTTTAAGTAATTCCATGGTCCCTGGAGTATCTGCTCCAAGTGTGGTGATCAGGTTAGTGGCTTGACCAGTCTGCATCATGGCTCTGTGGCCTAAGGCCAAGGTGCTGAACCCCTCCACACTCCATCTATAGAAAGGGCTAGTACTATCCACCTGGGCTTGTTTCGTGGTTTCCAGAAGCTTAAGGAGATTAGAGTAACCAGAGGAAGTAGATGATACAGCTAAGCATAGTTCTGAAAGGAGGCCCCAAAGCTCAGCGCACCCAGGGTCTTTGTGACAGGAGCCTCAGAGCTTGACTCTCAGACCTCTGATATCTCATGGGCTATCATTCAATCAAGACTCCCCAGTGGCTCTTATTCCCAGGGGTCCAGAATATCTCAGAGCAGGCCCATGTTCTACTCTACCTACAGTGTCTTCCTTCTAGATGCTCCTATGGCTGGTTCCAGTATATCGTAGGGGGTCAGGATAAGCACATCAAGCCTCAGCTTCCCCTCTGTAAGCAGAGACCCATCAAGGTAATTCTCATGGATGCTAGTGGGACTCCAACCAAGTGAATGAATGAACTGTCTCCTTGGCCCCTATGATACACTGAACAGGCAGGCACATCAAGCCTGCTTCCTCCCCTTCCTCACCAATAGGATGGATGTGAAAATCAAGTTATATATTTACAGTAAAAGTCATCTATAGGCTATAGAGTTCTATATCTCTTTCTATCATGCCTGTTACATTTAGGTGCTCCCTGATACCAGCAGGCCACAAACTGTCCCCAGGTACAGACCCAGTAGAGAAAAGTAGATAAAATCATCTCCCCATGCTCCCTTCTCTTGACAGATGTCCTGATTTCAAGTCTTCATTTTCCATAATTCAAAAAAAATATTAAAAATTCCACTCCAACATTTTGAAGGTAGACAGGGCTTCCCTGGGCCTCAGCAGCAGGACCATGTGCCTATTTCCTGGTGAACCAATTGCTGGAGTTACACCATGCAGTGTAAATTCAAAGGTCATTAAACTAGGCACACTGGACAGTATGACACAAACTCTTCCCTGGGGAGTCACCTGGGACAGGACAAAGTGATGCAGCCCCCAACCCCTGTTAGACTGACAGTCCCTTGTGATCCACTATGTCTCTGAGGGGCTGCATTTGGCCTCTGCTATCAGGGATACACTGTAATTGAGCAAGCAGACACTTGCCTCCAGCCAGCCTATCACTGCCTGAGTTCTTGAGGCACTCTGATGCTTTCTCTGTCATTTACTTACAGTACAATACACTGAGGGACCAAAGTTCACAATAATTAGCACCATGCTTCCAACGCTTTCCTGGTCAAATGTGTTGTCAGAGAGACACAGGCGTTAGCAAGCCTTTTCAGATACAAGATGGAGAGAACTGTTGCTTGTGGGTTTTGCAGACTGCTGGTCACCAGACAGCCCTGTGCCCCCTCCCCATTAACACTGAGATAGAGCATGTTTGGTGAAAGTACCTTGACAGGAATTGTTCACAGATCTGAGAAGTAGCCCCTACTCCTAGATTCAAAAGGACAGTTGCAGGATTTCCCACAGTGGGAAAGAGACAGATCCTGGCTAAAGCACAGTGTCACCCCAGGTGTGTCACAGTCATTGTGGATCCACAGAAGACTCAACATTATATCTGAGATCCTACTTCATCTTTATCCAGGGTGAGCTCATCCCAAGAATACAGGAGCCTTGACACTCATGTGTGTGAATGGGAGTGGGTGGGTTCCTCTGAACTCCTGCAGATTGGAAAAGTTTTCTGATGAAGCCATCTGTATGGCCATAGAGGTCCAGTCTGCCCAAGCACTCCTCTATGCCTATTTATTTTCCTGTGCAGTCCACTTATGTCTACACTGAGGTGGTGCAGAGGGTGGTGATATGGCTGCTCTCTCTCCTAGCTTCTGCACCATTCTATATGGAGATAGATGAAAACATTAAATGGATAGATAGATCTTTCCACATCTACAGTAACGTCTATGCATAGCAACCAGATCTGTAACCATGTATCTTTATATCTTCTGCCACCACCAACCCCTAGTCAGATGGATAGCTGTACTTCAATTGTTGTTTAAAGAGATACATCTCTACACCTGTAGACACATATACACAGAGAGATTTGTATCCATGGACAGAAGCATGGTATAAAGACACAGACATATTGGACAGACATCGGTTAAGAGGCTTTTTCACAACACTGGCTTCTATGACTTCTGGGAAATGACATGGTGTCAGGAGAGTCATGCTGGAAACTCAGTCAGGGGGCTGTCCCCACATGGGACTTCCATCTTCTTACCATAGTCTGCTCAGCCTGCTTTCTTACCCACCCAGTACCACATGCCGGGAGATGGCACAATCCATAGTGTGTGGCTGATTGTGAGGCTGGACCCTCACACATCAATTATTAATAAGGAAATGCCTTCACAGACTTGCCTAGTAGCCAGTCTAATGGAGAAAGTTCCTCAACCAAGGCTTCCTCTTCTGGGGTGACACTAGTTTGTATCAAGTTTACAAAAACCCAACCAGCACATTAAGAATAATGTGCTTAACTTAGAATCAAGTGATTTTGATGACATCTGCCACACACCTCCACATGACGCTCAGATTAGCTTGTGATTAAGTCAGTTGGTACCATTGTTTAGTCAAGCTTTCGATCAATCTGACCATCGCAGGAAGTGGATGAAAGATGTTTCAGGTTTAAAGATGGCAGGTATATTTTTGAAAAAGTTATATGAAAAAGTTTTCATCATCTCTTCAGGATCTTGGGCATGCCATGGACATATCACCCAGTGAACAAAGTCAGTTGTGTTCACATTCTCAACATGCACTAGGTGACCAAGGGTTGGCTCAGGAGATGGACTGTACTGGCTGGTGCTGTGGCTCTGAGGTTCCAGCACCTATCTATGCTAACTCTGTGGAGCAGAGGTGAAGATACTGAGCAGAGAGGTGGAATAGAGAGGCCGTGAAGGCAGCTCTGTACTCTGCCCTGTGTGCATACACTCCCCACCCCATACTGCCCTGAGGCTGGGCTGCATGTGTAACTAGCCTGGAGCAAGGCAGGGCACTTTTCAGAGGATAACCAAATGGGTAAGCCACTCAAGAGGCAGTAAAGGACTGTAGAAGCTCAGGATCCCTGGTAAGCCTCAGGCGCCCTGTGTGAGGAGGATGCTATCTGCATGTCTGCCTCATTTTGGTTGTGGAAACAGGTTAGCAGTTCCACACTGCATCAGTACCACATGCCCAGTGTGTTCATTCTATTGTTTTCTTTGAGGGTCACAGGGAAGGGCTCTATACAGGCTGTATACAGAATCCCTGCAGAATGGCCCCAAAGCCTGTCTTACCCAATCACTTGTCTCTCTCTAAGAGGAAAACCCACTATTTTCTTTCTTGAGAGGAAAGCTAAAGTGCAGAGGTATCTTCAGCCTTGTGTGGCTGTCAACAAAGTTGGGGCTTAAGCCTAGAAATCCAATGTCTAAGTTTTCAGTCACTCTGCTAGAGCTTCCTTATGATCTTTGCACTTGATGAATTTTTAAATTACCTTTGATATAGAGAGGAGATGGCAAGGAGGTGCCAGCAGCACCCTGTTTAATACTGGTTGGTTGTTCCACCTTTCTGAGTTCTGTTTCTCCTGATTAAGTCAGGGGCACTGTCTCCATGCTGGGCAGCCCCTGGTAGGCATGTGGCTTGGTGGATGTTTCTGGAGACCGTAAGTACTTTTACAAAGAGAAGGAGATTTTTTCCTTCAACTGCTCAGATATACTGCCATACTTGTAGGTGCATCTGCATTATACTTGGCCCACTGAATTGCCCTGCCCAGTAACTGTGATCAGCTTATGGCTTGTGAGGTACAGCTTTTAAAGCAACATTTCTAAATCACAATTATTCCTGGCTATTTCCCACAAGACTAGAGAAAAATCCAATCTATTCTCTTTCCTGTTTGCCCTTTGCTTTTTTTAAATATTTTCTAGTACTGAGGTTCTCACAGTCTAGATCAGAACCTGTCAGTGTTCATAGCTGATTGTAGCTGTACAGGCTCAAAGTCTTATGGTTATAAGAATCTACTATGACCAAGCTTCACCATCAGGTATCTCTAATGGCCACTGAGAATGTTGCAGAGATTTGCTTCTAGAGATCCTGTCCAGGTAGCTCTGCCTTGGCACCTCTGCTGTGTGACACTCAGCCCATACACTTCTCATCATGAGCTCCAGTGCTGTCCTTTTAAGGAAAACAGCCCTGGTGACAAACAGATCCTGCCAGCCTCACACACTGACTCCTTTGTGACCTGAACCCCCCAGTAGGCTAGGAGCCTGGGTCACTAGAAAGAAAAGAAAAGGTTGTTCTTCCTTTCTGATGGGGAAAAGGAGCTAAGATACCATTTATTCCCCCTCTCCACTTATTTCTCTTCCTCCTGCATTCCCTTTCTCCCTCTCCTTGTTCCTTTTCTTTGCTTAGTTCAAATCTGTAACAACAAAACATTTATAGTGATTAGTTCTGATGCTGATGGTGACAGCGGTGAAGGTGGTAAGGCTGGAGGTTATAATGATGGTGACCGTGGTAGTGACCGCAGCGGTGGTGGTGGTGGTGGTGGTGATGATGATGACCATGTGGGGTGATGGAGATGTTATAACAACAGTTATTGTGGAGGTAGTATGATGGTGTTTGCAATGGTGGTGGTGCCTATGGCCATAATCGTGGTAATGCTCTGGGCGATGATGGTGTCGAAAGTGGCAATGATGTGCTGATGATGGTGGTGGCTGTAGAGATAATGGTCATGCGTTGTTGCTGCTGGTGACTGACCAGCAGCTCACACTGCCTGCCACATCACAGACAGGCATGGGAATGGAGTAGCTGTAGTTTCTCAGAGGCTTCAGTAGCCACTAGGGTAAGAGTACCCACAATATTTTGGGTGAGTCTGAGAGTGGAATGAAGCCCATTCTAGGAGTTCAGCAAGAGGAAGGAGAAAGACAGTTGCTATGGAAACTCCAGTTTGGCACCATATGCAAATACCTGTCTCCCTTGAAACCTGCCTGACAGTGATGCTGAGCATAAAATACAGAGCACAGTAAAACGGGTTTTTAACTTTTACGCTGGGACTGTGAGAGCCAGGTTGCTCATTAATTATGCACAAGCGCTCAGAGAGGCGGCCGGTGAAATGTCTGCAGGTAATGGCCTTTTGACAAATTCCCTCCAAATCTTAATTTTTACGGGGGATTTTTTTTTTTGAGTAAATAGAATAAGGAGAGGCAAGCAGGTCCATTTACAGCGGCTGCTCCATGGACACCATTAGCAGAGCTTTCACTGCGCACATACTTCTTTTCCTCATTAGTGTGACAGGGACATGACTGAGGAGCCAGTGCTGAGGTCACCTGTCTTGTCATGTGGATCAGGCTCCATCCCACAGGGTGGGGGTGGGGTATGACTCAAAGAAATGAGGAGTGTGGGGGAGACTTGCCCAGGACTAAGGCTACACTCACTTGCAGTTTCTGCCTTGGAGAAGGTGCCACTGATCTTGGGAACCGAGTCTATGCTTAACTACAGGGCTCTGAGAAGGGGTGATCTGAAGTTGGGGTATCTTGGGATTCAGTGGGGTGCTGGCCCTCAAGTGCTTCCAACAGCACAGAGAAGAGACACCTTGGCTTAGGAGGCTCTTGAGGATGACTACAGGATGTCTGTCTCTAGGAGAAAAGGCCAACCAATAGAATGGCTCCATCAGTAAACCAACTGCAAAGACCTGAGAACTTACCTGGAAGTCCTGGACACAGTGGCATATGCTTATAATACCAGTACTGGGGAGCCAGGGGTTAGTCTAACCTGACCAAGGAGTTCCAGGCCAGTGAGAGACACTGGTTTAAAGGAAGGGCAACATTCCTGATGAGGATACCCGAGGCTGTTCATCGTGCACACACATGTGACCCACAAACAGTTACACACACGTACAAACACATACACCAGCATTAAAAAGGATAAAAGAAAGAAGATATTGAAGTATTAGGCATCAGGTGGGATATTCAGGTAACATGTTGATGTAAACAGTGGGTGTGTCTGGAGCCACCTTTGGGACTCTCAACTAGGGCTGAGCATCTCAGTAATGTAGACAGAAGCCGTCAGAGTGTGGATGTGTCTTCAGTGAAAAACCAACCTCATGAATCTTCCAGAAGTATATTTGAAACTGTGGCCAGCAAAGCCCACCCTGTAGAGTCCAGGTCCTTCTGAGCGTGCAGAATATCAAGCAGTAGACACAGAACTGGTACAGTCACGTGTGAGGTACTTTTATGTCAACTTGACATGAGCTAAAGTCATCTGAAATTGAGACAACCTCAACTGAGGATAGGTTTCTCTAAGATCCAGCTGTTATGTCCTTTATACAGGTATCTATTCTGTGTGCTACCAAAATAGAAATGTAAACATCAAGACAGCCACAAACCTTTAGTGACAGTCTTCTGTGATCACAGGTCAGGGCGATGTTCAGTCAACATCACAGATGCTCCCTTCTGAAGCAGCTGAGAGCAAATACAGAGACATACAGCCAGAAACATTAAGAAACTTGGGAACACAACCATAAATAGGAGGTCTCAATCGAATCTCTCCCCTCAGAGCTCAGGGAACCCAGAGGAGGTAGAAAAATTGTAAGAGCCAGAAGAGATGGAGGGCACTAAGAAAACAAGCTCCTCCTTGAACATGAGCAAGGCTAATATGAACTCATAAAGACTGCAGCACCACGTATAGCTAGTGGCTGCCTCAGTCTGCATCAGGTCCTCCGGGTATATGTTATGGCTTCTGGTCTCGTGTTTGATAATGGAATTTCTGAATGTGTATGCAAGCTGGTCTCTGATCCTTGTGCCTTCTTTTGGACTCTTTTTCTTCTATTGATAGGTCTTCCCCAACTTCCATACGAGAGGTTTTGTTTTATCTTACTATACTTTACTTTGTTATATTTTATGATTGCCTCTTAGAAGCTTGTCCTCATGAGAGACAGACATGGAGTGGCTGCAGGTGGGAGGGCAACAGGGAAGGCACTGGGCTAAGCAGCGAGAAGAGACTATAACCAGGAATATTATATGTGAGGAAACAATTAATTTCTAATAAAGGGTGGAAGTGACTATGTAGACACCTGAGGATCACATATCAGAGACTTTGGAGGGAGGAAAAGAGAGAAATTATGGAATTACCTTATAATCTCAAAAAGTAAAAAAAAATAGTTAAATCATTGTATATACACATCTGAATATGGGAATATTTGTAAAATGTATAAATTAAATAATTAAGAACATTGAAACAGCAACTCTAACTTCATAGATACTTCTATGAAAAACTTATTAATAATGCTATGTGGTAAGAGTTCTAACCCGTTCTGCCAAAGATTGGGACCCGCAGACCCTTAATATAAACACACAGAGGCTTATATTAATCACATGCTGTTTGGACTCAGACTTATTGCCAGCTATCTCTCTCATCTTAACTTAACTCATTTCTATTAATTTGTCTTGCTGCGTGACTCATGGCTTACCTATACTTCATTATACTTGCTTCCTGGGCAGCTGGATGGCATCTCTCGTAACTCTGGCCTCCTTTTTCTTTATCTATGCTTAAATTTTTCACCTGACTATAAGCTGCCTTGCCACAGGCCAAAACAGTTCCTTTATTATCCAATGATAATTCACAGCACACAGAGTGACATCCCACATCACTGCTGCTAATCCCTAAAAATTGAGTGTTCATTGTATCATGATATCATTATATTTGACAATTGCCATTTACTCAAGAAGTCAATTTCAGTTTTTAAAAAAATGCAGCTGCAGGGAATTTCCTTAATTAGTGGTTAATGTGGGAGGGTCCAGTTCATTGTGGGTCATGTCATCCCTGGGCAGGTGGTGCTGGGTTCTATAAGAAAGCAGGGTGAGCAAGCCACGAAGAGCATGTCAGTAAGCATCACTCTATGGCCTCTGCATCAGCTCCTGCCTCAGGTTTCTGCTCTGTTTGAGCTCCTGTCCTGACTTCCCCCAGTGATGGATCACAAGCCAAATAAACGTCTTTTTTCCTTAGCTTGTTTTTGGTCATGGTGTTTCATCAGAGCAGTAGAAACCCTAACTGGGACACCATGGAGTTCTCAAGGTTCTGATAGAACAGAAGTCATGTTACAGGGGTTCAAATGGGCACCAGAAGGCCTTCAAGATCCTTGTGGGGGAGGAAATCTGTGGGAGATCAAAAAACAGACACACGGAAACACAATGTGTTTCTTTAGAATAACGAATGAGTCTTGTGTCCCCTTTACAAATGAAGAAACAGAGGCTCGTTGAGATACCAAGGTCAAAACCTGGGCTTCTGTAAGTGGAGCTGCACTGGTGGCCAGCTGCTCGAGGCCTTTGGTGTCTTGCTTCCTCTCATGCCTAAGCAAGAAGCATCTCCCTTCTGCCTTGCTATTGTCTACAACCTTAATGTAGCATCAACTCATGTGGCACAAAGTTAGGACCTTGTCTTCTAGAATGACTGAAATGGCCAGATGCCTGCTGGACAGGAGGGATCAGAAGGCTTCACAGAGAGACTGCCAAGGGCAACCTACACTTCAAATGGTGGAGTCAAAAGGACACAGTGCCCTTTGAATTCCCATGGGTGGCTAAGTTGCTACCTGGGTCAGGAGGTGCACAGCATCCTGAAAGCAGAAAGCAGAGCCATGTAGGTCTCTAACCAGAATCCAGCTGTGATCCCTCTCCTGAGTCTCCCCAGATGTACCCACAAATAGCACACAGATGTAACTCCCCTCAAAGACTTCATGTGCTTGAGTTCTACTCACCGTGCCCTGGAATGTGTTATTGCTATGGAAACTGGATGTTTCAGATATTGTTAAGATGCATCATGCTGGAGTCATATGGGTTCCTAAGAGATATTTCCAATTTCCTTATGAACCTTTAACATTTAGGCATAAAAGCAGACAGAATGACTGGCTGTGTGATGATCTGGCAGTGGGGACAGGGAATAAGGTGTGTGTGTGTGTGTGTGTGTGTGTGTGTGTGTGTGTGTGTGTGGTCATAGTAGACACACAAGTCTGACAAGCCCCTCAGATACTTGAAGATAATAGAGATGTTAGGTGGACTCTCTTGACACCAGTAAAAACAACCAGCCCATGACCTTGGGATTTTAGCCCCAGAGGTATATGACAGTGTTTCTCTTTGCTTAGCACCTACACTATGGTACTTTTCAATCCCCAGGATTCAATATTGAATAAAATCATCAGCCCTTTCCAAACAGTGGCTTCAGTGGAGAAACATGGTGAGGAGTTGCTGGGATGGTCATTTCTGAAGGTATGAGGTGACAAGAGAGAGTCAGCAGGACACACTTGGAACATCACTTGCTTGGGTTCTCTCTTAAGGTTTAGGATGACAAAATAGCAAAAAGAACAGAGACAGTGAAGGCCTGTGCCTACCACTGTGCATGCTGGAGGCTGGCTCTGGGGACGTGCTCCCAGCCTGGCAGTGCACACTACCCACCTCTGCAGCCCCAGGCCAGTCCGTTTGAAGGTAATAACAGAAGTCAGCAATGTTTCTCCAGGGAACTCTGAGCTGATGGATTGTTTGCTAGGGAAAATTCACGTCCCCCATAATTGGGAAGGCAAACAGAAGTGATTATGGGTTGATTTGTAGCAATTTGGCAAATTTACGGAATGCATAGTTCTGCTGCAACGGGGGACGATGAAGATCAGAGCGGCTGATGCTCATGTTCCTCTGCCTGACTGGGGATGTCAGGCTCCAATGAGCTGCCTGGGTAAGAAGGCATGCTTCCTCCTCAAGGACCCTGTGCACTAATGTGACCAGGCTTCCTTCACCCTCAGGGGAGGGGCCTCTCCAACTCAGGCCTGTGTCTGGCTTCAGGTGATGATGTAGGAAACAAAGTCCCAACAGACTGAGGTGGGGCTTATATAGTTACTCTTCTGGTGGCTGCAACAAGACATCCTTCTTACTTATAGGCAATCTCTGCACATGGATGTTTGTGACCTTGCTGCTTTTAGGCCTTTTCCAGCCAGGTTAAGAACCTACTTTTGGAGTTACACCCCTCATCAGAGTCAGTTTTGGGACAGCTCTTCCCTAGAATAGCTTCACTCAGCCCCTCACCTTGTCCAATCCTGAGTTTTAATGAAGACATCTCATGGTGAACTGTGTCTTGCTTTGGCCTGTGGACTCTGCTGCTCCAACCGCATGAGTGGAGACTGCATGGAGGCGGAAGATGAAGGCTAAGTGCTAATGCAGACATCCTATCCCGTGACCTGTACTTTATTCCTTTCCATTGCTGGTTTGTAGGGAAACGATAAGCCTGCCCCTGCTGCAATGGGAAAGGTGACTTCGGCTTCTTCACATACCTTATCAATTGCAGCAGGGTATGATAATCAGAATTCTGTTATTCAATCACTTCCAGCCTCCCCACTCTCCAACACTGGGGCATTCACTGACCCATCCATCCCAGAACCAAACATCATTTCATATTCTCCCTGGAGCCCAGGTTCTTCAGACCCTTATGGACTTAGGACATGAATTCTGACCTCTGTGTTTACCTGCAGAAAGCTCACCAGAAGATGCTCCCTTATCGAACCATCGCCCAAATTATAGGGGTGCCAGCTTGAACCTGTCTCACAGACAGGACCTAGCTTGGCCCACATATTCAGAGACTGGAGTGCCAAACAAGTGTCAATTCTAGTTAGAGTTGGGATTCAGAGGCATCCAGGGAAATGGAATACTCCCCCAGAGCTTGGGATGCTAAGCCTGCACGATGCACTATCCCCCGGGTTATCTCCAGTGGATATTATGCAAACCTCTCTCTCTCCTCCCCTCTTCTCTTTATATCTCCATCTCTGTTCTTCTGTCTCCTTGTCTCTAATGAAAGAGCCTGTCTGGGCTTCCTCAGGCATTTAAAATAGAAATTTAAATACAATATCTGAAGCTTAGCTTTACTTACGGCAACACAAAAAAATCCAATTATCAATTAGAACTGATAGGGCTTTGTAGACGGCTCTCTTTATTAGTGCCATGCTGCAGCTAGTTGCAAGGAGCCATTTCTGGGTTATTATTGTCTTGCTGACTTCATTCTGCAGGAGATTTAAGATCCCACAAGCGCCTGTCTGAGCCTGAAGAAGGTCTCACGATTGCTACCCTGAGAGGCCCTAGCAGCCTATCTTTGCTTCCTGGTTGACTGAAAGTGGTGGCAGACATGAACCAAGAATCCTGGCCCTCTGTTGGTGCTGTGTGATTTTTTCATGTGAGTATGTGTCTGTTTACCTAAACCAAGAACTAATAACAGGCCAAAGAGACAGTTAAACCTAGATCTAGCTTAGTGAATCAGTGAATTTATTTACTGACAAAAGTATTATGGGTGAGGAGTTACTTACAGGTGCACAAATGACTCAAAGGCAGCTATATCACTGAAAAAGCCACCCCAGTATGTGTGAAAACTCACCCCTAGAGCTGCTTGCAATCTGGGCTGATGGAAGAGTCTTCTGTCCCTAGCAATTGTTACAACTTATATAGCCTTAGGCAGAGTCTTATGAATCTTGTAAGTTTCAGGAGTTTCCTTATATTTGTGTGTTTCATTAACTTCCTGAGAACTGCATGTCTTCTTTACTTTCTAAGACTTGCTTATTTTCTTTACTTTCCGAGATTTGTTTTCTTCTTTTATTTCTCGAGTTTTACGATGGGAGCCTCCCTTCAGGAAGAACTGTTCAGATTTTGAGGACTGTTATGTAATAACTGGACACTTCCAATTGCTCTAGGTTGTGGTGATGGTCCTCAGTCCTATGTCATTGCTGGGATCACTAGCTGGGAGATAGTGGGGACCAGACAAGATGCTGCCCCTTATTGATCTCCCAGAAGGGTTCCATAATTTCCTCTCAGAACTTGCCATGCTGATTTCTCCAAACACAGAAAGGCCTGTGTTCACAATGCTTTCTCTCCCCATCTCTGACTCTATTTCTTCAGCAATAGCCCAGGAGCAAGAGCCTAGAACCTTCTGCTTTGAACAATGTAATTTTTCTAGGCTGAAGCTGAGGCTGGAGGGAGCGCAATTTGTTCATCAAACACAACCCAGCTTGGCCGGAGGACAGTGGCAGAGTCAAGGGATTTGGAGGCTTCTCAGTTGATAGACCACCCAGTAAGGGGTGCAGTGAGCCACTTCCAATAGGAGAGGCTGCAGTGGTGCTGGGCTGTTGTGAGCTGCCTACAAGTCCAGGAGCCTAGTTCTCTTGGGAGGAAAACTTGACTCAGCCAGGTCTTGCTTTTGACCTTGTCAATGGAGAAGAGTTATGGATACTCAAAGGAGCTTATTAGAGACAGTGATGCCAGTGTCATTGGGGGTAGGGAGACAGAAACAGGATCAGAGTGGAATTTTGCATGTGGTGTAGAAAGCACTGTGGGGCAAGTGAGGTTTCACTACCCAGGGACAGGCAAAATGGAAGGAATATCACTAGGAACACTTCTCAAAGCCAAAGTTCTAGGAACAGACCACTCCTAGGTGGGTTCCTGCTGACAGTGTGGAGATCCTATCTTAGAAGAGATGGGAGTAGAGTAGAGGCTGAAGGCGGGGATCACGTCTGTTGTGTGGAGTATTAACTGACTCAACAAAGTTCTTTCAAGAGCAAAGTTCATAAAAATGTGCATAGATGGGCAATGGAAAGTTCCAGAGCCCAACTAGTTACTGTCTAGTAGAGATCCCCTTTCAGAAGACAAGCTTCACAGCTTCCTGTAGACACAAAGAGTGAAGAGCAATCTGGGGATCCAGCCTTTCAGCAGTCATTGGACTGATGGCAATCCTTTGAACCAAGGACTTGCAAAGGCTTTTAATGTGCTGATGTGCCCAGGGATGGAGTAGCCTGTGCATAGGCTCCTTTCCAAAGGACCCTTTTATGGGATTTCCAAGGAAAGCCTGGAAAAGAAGTCCCCATGCTTTCTGAAGCTCACTGTAGTAGTGGAGTGACAGACACACAGGCAAGTCACCCTAAGATGCACAACAAGAAAAAAGGAAGTGTTTCCTCCTCTACGTCCATGGCTTCAGGGAGACAGCTGTGGCGTGTCCTTATTGCAAACTTCTCTCCTCATCTGGGCAAATTGTCCCTGTAAATTCGTTCCATGCATCTAGATGGGACTTCTGCTTCCAGGTGGAAAAGTCAGAGGCATTAGCTGGCAGAGGCCTTTTCTCCCTCCAGTTCCCTGGAGCCAAAGACAGTGCAGCTGCCTTCACTTCCCTGCAACAGTTGTCAAAAAGAAAGACAGCTCTCTTTGGAACATCGGCCCTGCTCTCTGGCCCCGTGAGTTTCACATCTAGAACAGCTCGAAGCCATTTGGCAGCAGAGAGCCAGCATCTCAGGGAAAATATGCTCACATTTTGCTGGATGGGAGGAGGTTCATCATGTTGGCAGAGGCCTGGTTTGGAAATCAGGAGGGAAGAGCTGCCCTGCTCCTGAGAGCCTCCCTGAGTGTGTGGATGTCAAGAAGCCCACAGGGTCACATGCTGCTGAAAGTCAGTATGCCCCAATCAGGTCCATAGAGACCCCTCCCCTCCCTGAGTATAGCAGAATATTGCTAGGAATCATTTTGTTTGTTTGTTTGTTTGTTTTAGGTAGACTCAGATATGAACCATCCAGCTTTCCATTCCTGGCCATCCAATGATGTGTCAGCCCTGGGCTCCCACTCATGGCTTGGGCCTCATGTCTGACCAGTCTCTGGTTGGCCACTCTCACAAACTCTGAGCTACAGTGTCCTGGAACATCTTTATGGATGGGTTGATGTCCTGGTCCCACCAACCCATGTGGTGCTAAGAGTCAGATCAGCTCCTGACTGCCATGACCACTGTGGAAAGACACAGGCATAAGGTTTAGACGAGACACCAGATGCTGATTGTGATTTGTCAGCTTACGGTGGCATATGTCAACAGTTTTCTTCAAACTTATTTTTATTTTAAAAATCCAGTAAAAGTACATGCTTTCCTTAAACCCCAGCTGCTGAGGTTGAGCAAGGTAGGCAAGATGTGACTTCCCGGGAAGACAATTATCTATTCACCCCAGACAAGAATCCCATACCAGGACAAAAAACAATTCCACCCTGGTCTCCCTTGGTGAAGCAATGAGACTGCCGGGGTCACCTACAGAAGCGGGGTGACTCACAGTAGCTGCATTGCTGAATATCCATCCTGACATGAGTGCTCACAACTCAGGAAATCTGTAGCCTTGAAGCCCCCTGTGAAACATCTGGGCCAGTTGGAGAGGACTCCTCGGCCACAGTCACTAATTGCCTGGCCATGGAGAAGAACCTTAAGTGTCCTCTACATTTCAGGAGACTTCTGTGAGTTTTAAATTTTACTTGTTGTGATGGGTAATAGTGATTATTAGCTAGACAGAAACTGGAAATACCTAGAACACCCCTAGACACATCTGTAAGGCATGATTCATGATTGATTAGCCCCTAGGCATGCCTGTGAGGGATTGTTTAGATTAGGTCAGCCGCCATTCACTGAAGTAGGGAAGATCTTTAAAAATATATGCACCATTCTATGCACTGAAGTCCTGGACTACACACACACACACACACACACACATACACACACACACCTGCACAGGCTCATATGGATGCAATATGGATCTCTACTAACAGCTTCTACTGCCATGCACCTTACCCTGCCCTGAGGGTCTGTACTCTTGACACAGCAGAAAACCTTCATTCCAGTACTTGCTTTTATTGAGGTATTTTATCATAGCAATAGAGATAAAACTAAGACTCTTCCTGAGACCTAAAGAGCTTCTCTTCTTCTTCCTCTAGGAAGCAATAGCTATATGACAGCACCCCATCTTAGAGGGCCAGGGTGCCTCAGGACCCTTCCCATCATTGTGAATCCTCTTGCCACCCAATGGCACTAGCAGACATATTTATTCCCCCCCCCCCCCCGCTTCCCTGTTGTTATATGTTGAGTTCCTTTGAACTTCTAGAAGGGTACATGCACACAACCGATCATCAACACAGAGCTTGGAGTTCCTCAGAAATGTGTGCTGAGAAAGACAAAGCCCAGGGGGTCCAAGACCAGCTCACAGTACAATGGCAAGGACTTCAGCGAGCTCCTTTTTACTCTGCTTACTGTGTCAAAAATCTGCAAGTTCTCTGCAGTACCAGTGTTTACACTAAGGCAATGGGCACACATTCAGTAAGCTACTTGTCCTCATGGACAGCTGACTATCAGCCTCCTTCAACCAGCCTGCTGGAGACTCATCCATACCTCCTCATTAACCCACATTTGCTTTAGAGAAGTACAAAGGCCAAGCTCTTATTCAAATGGCACAAGAGAGGCGGGGTTCAAACATTTTATAAGAATTTTCCAATCAAGAAAGACTAAATCGGTTATGCCTGAGAAGATGTCAAAGTCAAGGCCCTGCACCTCTTTGACAATTCTGGGACTCCTCCCAGAGGCTTTCCGATGTCTCATCACAGCTGGCAATAGGCAGCAGCGTAGAGTTCCCCATAATAAACAGCCATGTGCCAGCAGACTATAGAAATTCCAGAGAGGGTGTTTAAGCGTTGTAATATTTCAAACTTTTTTTTTCATTGCCGGGAAGGGAGTGGAGATCGCAGCTATCCATCTCTGCACCCCATTACCTGATTTAAAACTCAAAAACGTGGTAAATGAGTCTTGGGTAGATCCTGCCAACACAGCATAATAAAGATTTATGCCTTGGTGAAGATTTTGTCACAGAATGTAAATGTTGTCTTCACAATCCCAAAGTATGACACAGTGGAGAAAAAAACAATTGCCACACAGTTCCTGATTTGGAGATCACAGGGTCTGCAAATCAGGAGTCCAGAGTTCATTCTGTGTGGTCCCTCAGACCCATGGTGAGGCCTCCGGGTCTAAGAACTAATGAGTTTTGGCATGTTCTTCTCTCCATTAGTGTCTGCAAATTCTGGGCTGAAGAAAAAGTCTAACTGTTCCCCAGTAGAATCCCATTTAAACTTCAAACAATGCTTTATGAGGTGACACTCTGAGGTGGCATCACCACACTCCTCTTGAGGGGTCTGAAGGCAACTGACCTCTTCTCTCATGGGAATCCATGACACTGGCCAGAGGCAGTACTCAGGACACTCTTTCTACCTCTGGATGCCTCACCAACCCTTAGCACGTGCTGTCCTTGGAAGGCTGAAGTAACTGGCTCTGGGCAGAGAACTCAGCCCCAGAGGTGACTCCAGCCTTGTCTTCCCTTCGTCTTTGGGCTTCCCTCTCAAGCCCACCCCCGGCACTTAGGGTATGGTGGGAACAGAAGCAAGTTCTCAGATTTCCAGGGAGGTAGAGGCAATGTGTGGAGGTCCTGTAGAGGCCAAAGCAGAAAAAGAAAAAGGTAGGCCAACTCAGGGTCTTTCCCTGGGGCAGTGATCTGTGACGTGATCTTTGTTAGGTTGAACTCCTCTCTCTCTCTCTCTCTCTCTCTCTCTCTCTCTCTCTCTCTCTCCCCCACCTCCTTCCTCTCCTCCTCTTCCCCTTTTCTTCACCTACCCTCAGTGCCCTAGAAGTAGGCCATGGTCCCCTGCAGTGATCTCTTGGCTTAAGTAATGTATGATGCTAGGTGCTGTCCAGAAACTCCTATGAAAAGGAGTACCCTCGAGGGTGTGCACTCGAGCGTGCGCGCACACACACACTCACACACACACTCACACACTCACACACACACTCACACACACACTCACACAC
>PVIH01020171.1:0-33245 GCA_004025045.1 Sigmodon hispidus | reverse complement strand
TGCGCCTTTTTTATTGCTTCTATTTCAGCTTTTATTTCAGCTTTTAGTTCCTGGCATGTTTCTTTCATAGATTTGCTCATCTCTTCCAATTTTTTGTTTGTATTTTCTTCTATTTCTTTAAGGCTTTTTTTCATATCTTCTTTGAGAGCTTCGATGATCATCAAAAAGGAATTTTTGGTGTTGCTTCCTTCTGTTTCCTGTTCATTGCTCAGTTCAGGTCTTGTATTTGTAAGATTGCCACTCTCTTCTGGAGTTACCATGTTGCCCTTTGTATTATTATGTAATTTCTTGTACTGACGTTTGCCCATGGCTTCAGTGGTTCACGATTAGATGGGTCCTGGTCAGTTGTGGCACTTGGGTTTGTGTGTCTCCTGTCACCTCTCTGGTCAGGGTTTGATTCTGTCTTTCAGAGACCCCTGCAGTTGTTGGTTCGCTCAGTTCGGGGTCTCAGTAGGGATCCTTGCAGATTCCCTCAGCAGCAGCTGTGGGTGTGGCCAGGGGGCGGGTGAGGAACCCGGCGGGTTTGTCGAATTAGCCCCACGTTGGGCGCCAATTATCGCGGTAAAAACTCGCCCTGAGATATGTTTATAAATAGGGTTTATTTGGGGAAAATAGCTTATAAAACAGAGCCGGTTTTAGGAGAAGATGACAGGATGAGGTTGCAGTGCGCCGGAGCCTTTTTAAGGAAGATTTTTTATCTCTACGTCATATGTCTGAACTCTTGGGCAGCTGGAGCGAATTGTGTATTTAGTCGGGGAGCTCTCGTGAGAGAATGACGACTTCCTGTCCTGGTCCCCTCCCTCGAAGGTCTATTTCTGGAATCCTTTTTAGTTAACCAC
The DNA here is from genome assembly GCA_004025045.1 of Sigmodon hispidus. Taxonomy (NCBI): domain Eukaryota; kingdom Metazoa; phylum Chordata; class Mammalia; order Rodentia; family Cricetidae; genus Sigmodon; species Sigmodon hispidus. The sequence continues at coordinate 32,406 of PVIH01020171.1, read as the reverse complement.
GCCCAGTTCGTCTCCATTCCTATGACGTGATCGTTTACATATACAGTTCCTGATTTCCCGCTACAGCCAGGTGCAGAGTTCAGCAGCCCCTGCTCCAGAGTGTGCTGGGACGCCACAGAGAGCACAGGTCCCGGTGGTGGAACCGGAAGCAACCAGAGCTCAACTCTCCCTCCCAGGCCCGGATACAGGCACTGAGGCCTGCCGAACCCTCCTCTCCTCTGGTCAGGGTTCGAATCCGCCCCTCAGAGACCCCTGCAGTTGGTTTGCTCAGTTCGCTCAGTTCGGGGTCGTAGTAGGGAGTCTTGCAGATTCCCTCAGCAGCAGCTGTGGGTGTGGCCAGGTGCAGAGTTCAGCAGCCCCTGCTCCAGAGTGCTCTGGGATGCCACCTATTTGAGCATTTTAATGCAAACTATTCATATAGCCACAATGTTCAGACACATACTTTAAGAGTCTGAAAGATCAATTAAGATTTCAGAACTTTGTTTTTATTTTAGATCCTATAAAGCAATTACACTAAGAAGCTATTACTATTACACAGAACAGGAAAGGAAAGTTTTATAATTCATTTAGAAGAAATTGGACTGGCACCTTGGAACCCATTTCCTCCAGAGGAACACCTAACCCAGTCTTCGTATTAGAATGAGTAAATTGGACTTGCCTGGAGTGGATGCTGAGCTGATACACCTTGGGACCTCTTGCCCTTTCTGGGGAAGAGATGAGGGGATGGGGAGAAGAGACAGTGACCTGGAAGAGTTGGGAGGGGGAAGGGAGTTTGAACAAGAGGATACAAGCATAAAAAATTAGAATTTATTCTTTTATACACACAAATATATATTAGTTGGTGGTTTTTACATCATGCACCCCATCAAACTCAGTTATCAGACCTCTCAGATTCATGTCCAACCTTATGATCTCCCCTTTTACATAAACACCCATTCATGATGCTCATTTACTTACTGCAGCATAATTAAACTCCCTGTGGCCAGACTCTTACCCACCTCTCGGCCAGAGGCCATCAATGCAGACATGAGGCATTGTGTCCTTCAGCTATGTTCTAGCCTTGAGTTCTTGTGTACAAGGACATCTCCTTCTTTTTTATTTTTTTAAATTTACTAGTGAGTTTTTATTCTGTGAAAATTTAAAAAAAATAAAAATGAAAAAAGGAAGAAATATATTCTCTAAACTCACACCTTAGAAATGAACCAATGACTTCCAGGAACTTGCTCTCCTGGTCCAGGGTCAATCCCTAGACTCTGATTTCAGCTCTCCATAACAGACATGAGCTAGAGTTTGGCTGTGAGGGGCTCTGCCAGCCACACCTAAAAGAGGGAACCTTGCACAGTTGGACCTACCTCCAGGGTGAAGTGCATCATCAGAGAAGGATTAAGGATTTGAAATTCAGATACCTGTCAAAGACAGAGTCAGAGAACCAGCAGACTCCTTGCTCAGAGGAGACAGGACACACAAACCCTCTTGCCACAACTGACTAGGAGCAGCCTAATTGTGAACCATTGAAGCCATGGGCAGAAGCCAGTGCAAAAATACATATAACAATATAAAGAACAACAAGGCAATACCAGAAGAAACTGGTGGTTCTACAACTACAAGACCTGAACAGAGCAATGAAGAGGAAACAACACCAAAAACATCTTTATGAAGATTATTGAAGCCTTCAAAGAAGATATAAGAAATTCCCTTAAAGAAATAGAAGAAAATACAAATAAAAAATTGGAAGAGATGAACAAATCCTGGAAAGAAAACCAAGAAAAGGTAAACCAAAATATGAAAGAAACATTCCAGGAACTAAAAACTGAACTAGAAGCAATAAAAAAGGCACAAAATGAGGCAAAGGCAGAAATAGAAAATTTGAAGAAAAAAGCTGGAACTAGAGATACAAGCATAACCAACAGAATACAAGAAATGGAAGAGAGAATCTATGGAGTGGAAGACACAGTAGCAGAAATAGATACATCAGCCAAAGAAAATACTAAAACCAAAAGAGCCATAACACAAAATGTTCAGGAAATCTGTGACAACATAAAAAGACCTAACCTGAGAATAATAGGAATAGAAGAAGAAGAAGAAGAAGAAGAAGAAGAAGAAGAAGAAGAAGAAGAACAACAACAACAACAACAACAACAACAACAACAAGAAGAACAAGAACAAGAAGAAAAGGAAGAAGAAGAAGAAGAAGAAGAAGAAGAAGAAGAAGAAGAAGAAGAAGACGAAGACCAACTCAAAGGCATAGATAATGTATTCAGTAAAATCATAGAAGAAACATTCCTAACTTAAACAAATGCCTATAAAGATACAAGAAGCTTACAGAACACCAATTAGATATGACCCCCAAAACAAGTCTGCTTGTCACATAATAATCAAGCCACACAACATACAGAACAAAGAAAAAATTTTAAGAGCTACAAAAGAAAAGGGCCAACTTATTTATAAAGGCAGACCCATCAGAATAACGCGTGACTATTCAATGGAAACAATGAAAGCAAGAAGGGCTTGGTCAGAAGTTATACAAACACTAAAAAAGCGTGGCTGCCAACCTAGACTACTATATCCAGCAAAATTATCAATCATCATAGATGGAATAAACAAGATATTTCATGACAAAGTCAGACTGAAACAATACCTATCTACCAATCCAGCACTACAGAAAGCATTAGAGGGAAAACTCCAACCAAATGATCCCAGGTATAACCATAAAACCACAAACAATCAATAATCCCACAGAAGAAAAGCCCAGAGAAAGGCAATACATAGAAGGTACTACCAAAAATAGCAAGAAATGTCAATCAGTGGTCACAAATATCCCTTAATATCAATGGACTCAACTCACCTATGAAAAGGCACACACTAACAAAATGGATACAAAAACAGAAGCTATCCTTCTGCTGCATACAAGAAGCACACCACAACCACAAAGACAGACACAGGCTCAGAGTAAAGGGTTGGGAAAAGATTTTCCAGTCAAATGGCTCTAAGAAACAAGCTGTAGTTTGCCATCCTAATATCTAACAAAATAGACTTCATGTTAAAAGCAATTAAAAGGGACCAAGATGGACATTACTAATTCATCACAGGAACAATTGGTCAAGAGGAGATTTCAATCCTGAATATTTATGCCCCTAATATAAGGGCACCTACCTATGTAAAAGAAACACTATTAAAACTCAAATCTCACATAAGTTCTCATGCCCTAATAGTGGAAGACTTCAATACTCCACTTTCAACCCTGGATAGGTCAACCAGACAGAGACTCAACAGAGAATTAAGGAGTCTAACAGAGGTTATGATATAAATGGATTTAATAGATATCTACAGAAGTTTCCACCCAAATGCAAAGGAATATATATATTTCTCAGCTCCTCATGGAACTTTCTCTAAGATTGACCACATAATTGGTCATAAACCAAATATGAATAGATACAAAAAATTGGAAATAATCCCTTTTATCATATCTGATCACCAGGGCCTAAAGTTAGAGTTCAACAACATCTAAAATCACAGAAAGCCTACCAACTCATGGAAACTAAACATCACTCAGTTGAACCACCTCTGAGTCAAGGAAGAAATCAAAGTCTTCCTAGAATTTAACGAAAATGAATCCACAACATACCCAAACTTGTGGAACACAATGAAAGCATCTTAAGAGGAAAATTCATAGCACCAGATGCCTATATGAAAAACCTAGAAAAATCCCACACTAGAGAACTAACAGCTCAGCTGAAAGCCTTAGAACAATTAGAAGCAAACTCACCTAGAAGGCATAGATGGCATGAAATAAACTTAGAGCTGAAATCAATACAATTGAAACAAAAAGAACAATACAAAGAATCAGTGAATCAAAGAGTTTGTTCTTTGAGAAAGTCAACAAGATAGATAAGCCCTCATCCAAACTAATAAAAAAGCAGAGAGAGAGAGTATCCAAATCAAAAAAATCAGAAATGAAAAGGGGGACATAACAACAGACCCCCAGGAAATACAGAGAATTATCAGGTCATACTTTGAAAATATATATTCCACAAAAATGGAAAACCTAGAAGAAATGGACAGTTTTTTGGACAGGTAACATTTCCCAAAATTAAATGAAGATCAGATTAATTACCTAAACATACCTATAACCCTGAAAGAAATTGAAGCTGTTATTAAAAGCTTCCCAAGAAAAAAAAGCTGAGGTCCAGATGGTTTCAGTGCAGAATTTTACCAGACATTAAAAGAAGAACTACTACCATTACTCCTCAAAATATTTCACACAGTAGAATCTGAAGGAATATTGCCAAATTGGTTTTATGAGGCCACAATTACCCTAATACCCAAGCCACTCAAAGATACAACAAAGAAGGAGAACTACAGACCAATTTACCTCATGAATGTTGATACTGAAATTCTCAACAGAATTTTGGCAAACTGTATACAACAATATATAAAAAATATCATCCACCATGACCAAGCAGGCTTCATGCCTGAAATGCAAGGTTGGTTCAACATATGAACAACTGTGAATGTCATCCATCATATAAAAAAAAATAGAAGGAAAAAAAAAACAACATGATCTTATCCTTAGATGCTGAAAAGCCTTTGACAAAATCCAACACTCCTTATGATTAAAGCCCTGGAGAGATCAGGAATACAGGGAGAATACCTAAATATAATAAAGGCAATTTACAAGAAGCCGACAGCCAGTATCAAACTTAATGGAGAAAAACTCAAAGAAATCCCACTAAAGTCAGGAACTAGACAAGGATGTCCTCTCTCCCCTTATCTATTCAATATAGTTCTTGAAGTTTTAGCTAAAGAAATAAGAGAACAAAAGGAGATTAAGGGGATACAAATTGGAAAAGAAGTGAAACTATCTCTACTTGCAGATGATATGGTTGTATACATAAGTGACCCACAAAATTCTTTCAAGGAACTTCTCTGACTGATAAACACCTTCAGCAATGTAGCAGGATACAAGATTAACTCAAAGAAATCAGTAGTCCTTCTATACACTAAAAATAAAAGGACTGAAAAAGAATTAAGGGAAACATCACTCTTTATAATAGCTGCAAATAGCATTAAATACCTTGGAGTAAGTATAACCAAAGAAGTATCAGATCTATTTGACAAAAACTTTAAATCACTGAAGAAAGAAATTGAAGAGGATATCAGAAAATGGAAAGATCTCCCATGTTCCTGGATGGGTAGGATCAACATAGTAAAAATGGCAATCATACCAGAGGCAATCTAAAAATTCAATGCATTTCCCATCAAAATTCCAACACATTTTTTTTACAGGCTTTGAAATAATAGTACTCAATTTCATACAGGAAAGCCAGGATTATTGCCTAACATTATTTCTTTTTTTTTTAAACTACAGAATAGATAGATTCATTTTTGCATGGGGAATCTTATTTAACAAAGTTAGAGAAAAGGGATTCTTTTTTCTTTTCTTTTTTTCCTTAGTTTTTTCTTTTTCTTTATTATTTTTATGAATGAAGAAGTCACATTTTCTATCCATGTATGTCCTTATTCATGCTCCCTTCCCCCTCCCACCACATCAAGTCATTCTCTCTTCTCCACATCTCCCCATCTTCTTGCCAGCATGGGCAGGAGGTACCAAGGTTCAAAGGTCCTGAAAAAAAATGTTCAAAGGTCCGAATATTGCTCAGTTCAGCCTCCATTCCTGGCAGATCCAGTTTTCTCCCCACAATGTCGAGACTGAGCCATGTGTTCCTCTAGAAGGAGTGGGAGCCAAGGTGTCATCCCAGGTGTTTCAGATCCCAAGCTCTTCAGTGGTTGTGGTTGGCAGCTTGGGCATGCTTTGCTTTTTTCTTTATTGTTTAGAGTCCACTAATGAGTGAGTACATCCCCTGCTTATCTTCCTGGGTTTGTGATACCACGCTCAAGAGAATATTCTCCAAATTCATCCATTTGCCTGCAAATTTTAGGATATCGTTTTTTCTTACTGCTGAGTAATATTCCATTGTATCGATGTACCACAGTTTGTTAATCCATTCTTCAATTGAGGGGCATCTGGGTTGTTTCCAGGTTCTTGCTATTACGAATAATGCTGCTATATATAGTTGAGCTAATGCCTTTGTAGTGCAAATGTGCATCTTTAGGGTATATGCCCAGTAGTGGTATTACTGGATCCTTGGGGAGATTGATTCCGTTTTCTTAGAAACCGCCATACTGTATTCCAGAGTGGCTGAACAAGCTTACACTCCCACCAACAATGGAGGAGTGTTCCCCTTGCTCCGCATCCTCTCCAACATAGGCTGTCATATGTGCCTTTTATCTTAGCCAATCTGACAGGTGTCAGGTGCTATCTCAATGTTGTTTTGATTTGCATTTCTCTGATGACTAAAGATGATGAGCACTTTTTCAAGTGCCTTTCAGCCATTTGTAATTCTTCTGTTGAGAATTCCCTTTTTAGTTCTAAACCTCATTTTTTGATTGGGTTATTCAAGGTTTTGAGCTCTAGATTCTTGAGTTTTTTACATATCTTAGAGTTCAGTCCTCTATCACTTGTAGGGCTGGTGAAAATCTTTTCCCATTCTGTAGGCTGAAGCATCTGTAAAACTAACATTATTTCTATTCATTAGAAATTTACAGATTAAACAGAAATCATCTTCTTGATCTATGTGTGTGTGTACCCAATAGATAAAATATTTTCATGAGATAAATACCCAAGTAGTGCAAAAATAACTACCCATAAATGATATTATGGAAGATATTTTGTGGCACATGAGCAAAATTACAGATAAGAACAACCAGTCATTTACCCCATGGTACTCCCTATCAGAGAGTCACTTTTCTGATGGCTTGACCTACTGAACTGACCTATTGACCAATAGTTGTCACCTGCTGTATGATCCCATAGGCCTCAGCACTGAACATCCTATAATTATAAACTCCATTTTCATAAGTCCAATAGTTGGGAAGATTTAATTTTCTCACACGAGTATGTTGAGGGTGCCTGTTTTCTTGTATCTTGAAGGTTCTTGTATAGGCAATGTTCATGCTCTTTGTGCTGGAAGTTATAGACCCATGAAAGAAACCTGATCTGTTTTTGGTCTTGATTTTTGTGCGGTTTTTATTTGTCAAAACATTTTAATACAGATACAGTTTAATAGCTTAATAAAGAAAATAAGAAAGTTAAATATTTTATTGTGTATCCAAAGAAGCATTCTCATCTATTTTGAAGAGATATAATAAGGTAGATTAATTGGAAATAAACTCTATATTACATAATATAACTTGGATATGCTATAAATATGTACATATTTGAAGTTACATGCATTTTTAAATCCTCATCAATTTTTCATTTGGCACATAATCTTGAACTATTGCTTTCTAAGGAAATTTTCCAGATATAACAGATAATTTAATGACAATAAGATATGTTTAAAAACATGTTGCATATGTGCATATGTGTGTAATGTAACTATGGATTTTAACTCCATGACAAATATGTAAAAATTAGAAGACATCTTTGTGGGATCTACATTTGTCCATTTTTATATGGTGATCAAGATGAAGTAACAGCCTTTTACAACAAAGCTGTCTCACTGATGCTCAAAAAAGATTATTTAAAATATTACATCAGAAAATATTGATTTATTTTCTGATTGTAGACATATTTTAATCACAAAAATAATGGAAAACAGGCAAGATTGAATAATATATCCAATCCAAAAATGAATATATTAGTATCTCTTCTATTTGTGTACATGTTGTTACAGACAGTTACGAGCTATCTCTCGGATTCAGGGAATCAAAGTCAGGCCCTGTGGATAAGCAGCAAATTCTCCTATGTGTTGAGCCATTTAGAGCACTAGGATATTATAGGGTGAGTTCATCTTTACCTCAGCCCTAAGTTATATCCAGAAAAAATACAAGGTCAATAGCATCATTAAATTACTTAAATATATATGTAAATAAGTTTCTTCAAGGCATAAAAATACACATACTGGAGAGAAACGCTATGAATAAAATAAGTGTGTCTTTGCTCTTGAGTAAAACATAGGTCCAGTTAAGAATATACACAAACATTAGAAGCCAAAGAGCTTTAGTGTAAGCTGATGATCTAGGTAAGAAGCCCAAGCTGACCCTTAGAAGAAGAATAAAAATTAAGTCTCAAACCCTAAATATTGATTCCTTAGAACAGAATTTTATTTTAAACATATTGCATCTTAGTCTTCTGAACATTGGAAGTGCCCTCACTGAAAGAAGGATGCTTGAGTAAAAAAATTAAAGAAAAATTTAAATAACAGAATAACTCTAGATACAGTTTTTAGCACAGAAGAAAACAATAAAAGATACCATGTCTTACACCCAAATTTCTAATACCATTAATACCATAGTATTGTCTCCCAGTAGAATAATTTGGAAGGACTCCCAGGGAAAGAATTTAAAATAATAACTATAATTATGTTCAAATAACTCAAAGAATGCTTAAATGCATTTTAAGAGAACTAAAGCAAAGAGGCAAATGAAGTGAGGAAGTCAATCAAAGATATGAAAATAGAACTCAATAAAGACATAGAACGGCTGAACAATAAACGAATAGCAATAAACTGGAAATAAAAACTCAGGTCAAATTAAAATTTCAGTGAATAGCCTCATTTATGGAATGGAACAATGGGAAGCATAGCATCAGCCCTGCAAGATAGTCGAAGAGCAAGTGGATGAATAATATGTTGATTTTAGTATCTGTTTTTCTCCTTTTGAACTTTTACTGTGATTACATTATTGTCTCTTTCTCTTTCTGTTCTCCAGAACCTTCCATGGACACCTTCTTCCACCATGCTCTCTTTCAAATCTGTAGACTCTTTTACTTTAATTGTTGCAAATAGATGTGTATGTATATGTGACTGTGTATGTATGCATTCCTAAATTCATAAGTATAGCTTGCATAGTTTGCATAATGTCGCATACATACATTTGATGAAGAACAATGACGCATAGTTGAATCAGTGATTTAACTGATCTTTCAGAGTCAGCCTAAATGATAGGTGGCTAAGACAGTGAAGATAATCGGGAAAATGGTTTAGTTTACTATGCCAATTGCTCCAATAAGTGATACAAAAAAGACAAAAATAGGCTAGAGGTCACCTTCTCTTTTGTTGGATGTGCAATTTTCAGAAGTTGGAAAATAACAGCAAGGAAGTGTTATGTACTATATACCCAGGAATTCTGCCTGTGGAAAACAGGGTGATGATTAAAGAAAACAATAATAATGTCTCTACATACAAGGTTAGGACTGAGTTCCTTGGTTATGTAGCTTACAAAATTAACCACTGGTTTCTGTCTGGAGCTTGAAAAAGAATCTTTGAAAAAAAAATTAAAATGCCTTATTTTGTGTAAAGAAAAATAGGTCGTTAACAAGACCACTTTAATAAAGTTTGGTAAAGTCTGCTACAATGAAATCTAAAATAGCTACATGTCAATACAAAAGAAATTGGTTGAAATATCCTTGGCTGGCTTAAAACTTTGCTAATCAGTAATAAAAGTCATTGCTTTTGTGTGAAAATATTATGTTTGGAGAATTAATACAAAAGAATAGTTTTAACTACTTGGAGACTTCTAAGAAAAACATTAGCCTTGTGAGCATACTTTGATGTCTTTCTGCATAAAGAGTCTAATTTGTTGTTAGAAAATATATCATTTGCGGCTGTGAGGCAATCTTTTCTTTTGCAGAAATCTTTGCATGGGGAAAATAAAGAGAAGAGAAATATAGGAGTAGTAGAAGGCAAGCATCAAGGAAGATGAAGAAAGAAAAACAAGAATAGGGTAGAAGGAGAACTACTAGGAAGAAGGTGGAGGAAAAAAAGAAGGAGTAAAATAAGGGGTTAGAAGAACAGAACAATGAGAGAACATGACAATCAGCAGGGACTGGCCAGAGTGATCAGTCAGAGAAAGAGAGCATGCTTCCGTCTCTCAAATCCACATAGGCTGCCAGCAGAAAGTGTGCTCCAGATTAAAGGTGGAAGTTCTTACCACAAAAAAAGCTAAATGTGTATCTTTCTATTTCAGAAACCCATATCAAAAGTATATCTTCGCACTTCAAATAATTTAATTAAGAAAAAATTATCACAAGTACACCCAGACATTTGTGTTTTAGTTAATTCCAGGTGTAGTCATGACAACAAGAATGACCATCAGAGCCTTGTTCCTGTCTCCCTTCACTTCCTAGCCCAGCCCTTGCTTCTACCATCAGTTTTCAAGGTGACAGGGAATAGAGTATAAGGCTGAAAGTGTGTGCTCCTGATGTTTTTCTTCCTGGCAAGGCTTCCTGAGTACAGAAATTTACAGGCAGCCAATTGTAGTTTCTCCAGGAAAATGAGTTTTTATATTGAAGTTTGTTTGTGACTAATTTCAATTGGGGCCTCCTCTGATTCATACCATGGATCCATTAAAAACATAATCTAAATCCAATCAACAGGCTTTTATTTTTTAATATGTATATACATTTGTGTGTGTTCAGGTGCTTGTGTACACATAGTCAAAAGCCAGTGGAGAATGTAGGCTGTCCTCCATTCTTTAACTTAGTACATTGAGGTGGCATTTCTCAATGGACATGGATCTAGACTGACTGCCAGCAAGCCCCAACAACGTCCCTGTCTTTTTCCACACAGGGATGCATGCCACATTACCTGACTTTTTACATAAATGCTTGAGTCAAAGCTTACATCTTTATGCTTTCACAGCAAGAACTCAGTCACAGAGTCTTTTCTTCTGCCTCTTAATGCATAGATTTGAAAAAGCTCATTCTGGCTTCTCTGCAGCCCTCAGCTGCCAGCTACACTTCCACACTTTCACTTAATGCTGATCCTCCTTTCTCTCATCCATAGCAGGACTCTCTAAAACTCAGGTTCTCTTTCCCAAAATTCACTCTCCTTTACATACTCACTGTAGAACTTTATACAGATAATTTAAGCAACTACTGAAAGCATATTTTCTTCCTTATAATATAATTCTTTATAATAAGCACTTGAAGTGCTCACTTAAAAAAATCTCACCCTCTTTGATGGCTACTTTCCTACACTTGCAGTGGAGCTATGTAAACTTGAGCTAGTGAAAGGCTTACTTTGGGTAATATCCATGGATATGGAAAGATAAAATGCTTTTTTCTCTCTGGAACTCAGTTGTTATTGTTCCAGAAAAAAATTTAAGAAAATATTTAGATACGTCCATTTCCAAATTAGCAATAGATGGAGAATTCTTTATTTGTCTTAGACTATTGCTAACATATTGATTCTAGATTATACCGAACACATTTCCTTCTCCATCTGAAAGAAAAAGTATTCTGGCCAACAAGTAGAAGATTGGACTGTTGATACATCAATTTGTTTTTATGATGGGAATTCTAAAGTTACTTATTCATTTATAATTAACTTCAAGGACATCCATGTCAACCCTCTTAAAACCATCTCAGAGGCATTTCTTGGTAGCTTTTAGGTGGTTTTATAAGTGGTTTCTGTATTATTCAGGGAGCTGACATAAAGAAAACCTTGGCCTTGTGGACATCTGCTCTTGTAGTGGTACCTGTTCAGTTATTAGCCATTGTACTCAGCCTCAGGAGCCCTCTTCTTGGCATACTTACACAGCTCATATCTACCAGAATTCAAGAGGTTTCACAGAAAGAGAACCACTTCTCCCTGGTGTGTGAATAACACATCTTGACTATTAACTGAACCAGAAAATTTCTAATGTAATAATGTCCCATTTTAGTGAGAAACAACCAAAGCCAGAGGTTCCACTTCTTCCCACAAGTTCCTAGGTTTCTATTTTAGTCATGTTCTGATATCAGCTTGACACAGCACAGAGTCATCTGAGGGCATCTCAAATGGGGAATTATCTAGATCATAATGGTATGTGAGTATTATGTGAGAAATTCTTTTGATTGCTGGCTACTGTGAGAGGGTCTAATCCATTGAGAGAAACAATTTCTGGATAGGTGGATCTAGGCTTTACAAGGAAGATATTTGAGCATGAGTCTGGGAGATGGCCATTAAACCTTGTTTCTCCATGTTTTCTGCTCCAGTATTCTGCTTTGGGTTCCAACTCTGATTTCCCTCAGTGATGGATGGTTGCCAGGATGTGTGAATAAATACCTTCATCTTAAGAACCTGGAAGATCCTCCCATCTCTCTTTTCTCTGAAAATTATAGATAACCCAGAACCTCCAAGATACTTATCCCTACATGTAATGAGGTTCCAATCGGAAGGATCTACTAGCAGGGAGAATCATACCCATCTTCTTGCTCAACAGGGATTACAAAATACTTCATTGTTTCCACTTAATATGTGTCTTACATTAACTTTGTACCAAATCCCATTATGAAGCAAAAGCCATATATACTCCATTCTCTCTGTCTCATGGTGCAGATCTTACATGTTAATTAGTTCTGCTCTCCCAAAGAACAGAATCTCACCTTCCATCTAAAACCTTCAACAAAAGACACCTTGGTAGGTTTCATGGGCTTAAAGTCTACCCCTGATTTTATTACACCATGATTGGTATCAGCATTAATACCTTTCTTTCCTAAAAGACAGTATGCCTCTCTCTCCAACCTCCTTCATTTCTCTTTATTCCTAAAATGTAATGTATCCATTTGGCAACCAGGACACTGTGAATGTCTTTGAGCTTCAGGAGATGATACTAACAAGCTCTCAGGCTGTAGTGAGGATGTTGGTAATAGGAGGTCTCTGGCCTGTTTGGCCAGAGGTCAAGAGGTTTGGATCGTGTTTTATCCCTAAATAGACACACAAAGGGTTATATTAATTTTATGCTGTTTGGCCTATGGTTTAGGTATATTGTTAGCTAGTTCTTGTATCTTAATTTAATCTTTTATTAATCTGTCTTGTCACATAGCCCCTGGCTTACTTGTGTTATTTTATATGTTGATTCTTGGGTGACTGGATAGCAAAATCAGGTCTTTGATTTTGATTCAGTAAAGAATGTCCCAAGCTGCAATCCACAACCACTGAACAGCTTGGAATCAGAAACACCCTGGACTGACCCTTCGGATTCCACTACACCTATAGGAACACCTGACTCACTCTTTTTTTTTTTTCCTTCTTTATTTATTTTGTATTTATCAACAAAAACAGTAAAATGAATTTAAAATGCTGATAAGTTAACAATAACTATAAAGAAGATAAAAATCATAAGCATGACTTATCAAGGGTGATAATGCAAATAAGATTGCTACACATATATTTACTTTGTGTTCAGCTTTCCCTCTGAATTTTTTTTTTTTTTTTTTTTTTGACATCCCTGTATATCCCCATTCAAGGTCCCTTCCCCTTCCCGCCACATCAGGTCATTTTTTTCTTCTCCACAACTCCCCATCCCCTCCCTGGGCAGGGAGCAGACAGTCCTATGGTCCCACTGACCCAATAATGCTTGGATCAGTCTCCACTCCTGGCAAATGCAGTTTTGTCGCCCCTCCCTCAAGAGTGAGTCAGGTGTTCCTATAGTTGGAGTGGGATCCGAAGGGTCAGTCCAGGATGATTCTGATCCCAAGCTCTTCAGTGGTTGCAGCTTGGGCATGCTTGGCTTTTTTTCTTGTTTGTTTGTTTAGAGACCACTAATGAGTGAGTACATCCCCTGCTTATCTTTCTGAGTTTGTGATACCTCGCTCAGGAGGAAATTATCCAAATCCATTCATTTGCCTGCAAATTTTAGGATATCATTTTTTCTTACTGCTGAGGAGTATTCCATTGTGTAGATGTACCACAGTTTGTTAATCCATTCTTCAGTTGAGGGACATCTAGGTTCTTGCTATTACAAACAATGCTGCTATGAACATAGTTGAGCTAATAGCTTTGGAGTGTGAATGTGCCTTTAGGGTATACACCTAGAAGTGGTATTGCTGGGTCCTTGGGGAGATTGATTCTCAGTTTTCTGAGAAACCGCCATATTGTATTCCAAAGTGGCTGAACAAGCTTACACTCCGACCAACAATGGAAGAGTATTCCCCTTGCTCCGTACCCTCTCCAGCATAGGCTGTCATCTGTGCCTTTTATCTGACAGGTGTAAAGTGGTATCTCAAAGTTTTTTTATTTGCATTTATCTATTAAAAATTTTTTAAAATATTTTAATTTATTTGTTGATAATCTTATACACATATACATATTTTGACCATATTCTTTCCTTCTGTCTCTCATAGAGCTTCCTGATATATCCCCTACCATCTTCACATTCTTTTCTTTTTGTTTTTTACTTTTCTAACTAATTCTAATTGGTGCTTTCTGGCTTTGCAATTGTGGGGAGGCAATTACTCCTGAAGAAAATGGCTACCTTTGCACCAGCACCCATCAACTGTAGACAAATATTCTAACTTAGAGCTGTGTTTTCCTGTTTGTACCAAGACCAAGCACACTATGCTAAATAACTTTAAGTGTCAGCTTGATACAGTCTTGACTTATCTGAAATGGAAATCTCAATGAGAAATTTCCTAGGACAGATTGCCGATGGACATGTCTGTGGGGAATTGTGATTGTCTTAATTAATGTAGGGGCTGCTCTAACTTGGGCAGGAGATTCTGGGTTATATAAGGAAGCTAGCTGAGTATGGGCATGTGCAAGTCAGCAAGGAGTGTTTCTTAATGGCTTGTGCTTCAACTTCCCATCATAATTTTCCTCAGTAAGGGACTGTAATCTGTGAGTTGAAACAAACACTTTTTTCCTTAGTTTATTTTGGTCAGAGTATTTATCATAGCAACAGAATGAAACTAGAACACATGACTTGGACTAGAAGGCATCTTCCCTTAGGTCTAAAGAAAAAATGCTTCTTTTTATGTCTTATACACCAAACCCAGCATTGCAGGAACAAATACAGTGTTTATGTGTTTCCTTCTAATTCGATGGAAGTCTTTGGGGGATCTGTCACCTATCTTGTGTGATCAATATTTCCTTGTAATGCAGTCTTCTCTGTAACTTGAGGACCTGCAGAGCCAGGAGGCCCTGCATTCATCACACTGTGCTTCTTTCTTACCTCCTATCCATGGTGATCCTTGTCACCCATCCAAAGTGACAGCCTTTGTGATTTTTCACCTTCCAAGTTTAATTTCGCTTTTTTCGTGTGTTGGGAGAGGAAACACAGAGTGCAGAGTTGCCAGTTTAATTTTAGTTAAATGCTGAGGAAATACACTTTAACTTACAGGATTGTGAATGGATACTTTCTAAAAATACAGGTTCGTATGTTACTAAACACACACATAACTTTATGTTTACAAGGTTAATAACAAAGTCCTTTAATTAATCTTTTTAGATGTATTATGTCTAACTTCATGCCATTACTTTAAAAAAAAAAACTAATCTCCAGATGCAAGAACACTTGTCCATTTTCAGATGAGCAAATCTATTTTTTAATATATCTTTTGTGGAAATGATTGCAAGTCAATTGAAGAAGAAACAATAGGGCATGAGAGACCCATTCATTTTTCTCCTCAAAGTTCACTTGCTTATTTTTATGGCTCAGTGAAATAAAGAGTGCCATCTGCTGGCTGAACTCTTGTCATAGAGACATGATCCTTTGAGCTAGGAAGTAAATCATACTGCATTGAGTTTACTGGCATTTATCCTTACTTAAATGATTGGAATTTTCTTCTTAATTGTCAATTGATGTAGAGACTCTTCAGCCTACTATGGGCCACATTAAGACCATCTTACTTAAAGGCCGAGTAAAAGTGATGCACAACTCTGATAAAACTTAAACAGCTACTTTATTTCAACTTTGGTAGCCTCTTTATAGATGACCAAGAACGTGAAAATATAGCAGTCATATTTGACCAAGAAACACAGGAAAGAATTTTCTGCAGTGGAAGCTCTATATTGAATTTAGTGATTAAAATACTGAGTAGTACTTCTTAGTATTATTGTCATAAATGATTCAGAAGTGAGAGAAGAATAAAGAAGGATTGTCCATAATTGATAACTGTATCTCATGAGAAAGGTGGGGTTGTAGGAGGTGGGGGTGTAGGAGGCATTTTTACACTTCATATACCTCACAGAGTCAGCAGCCAGTGCTGCACTGGCCAAAAAATAGATTAGTTTATGTGTAAATATGCTAGATCTTCCAATTATAATGACATTGAACTTATAAAAACTTCTGTAAGAGTTGTTTACAACAAGGGATTAGGAGGTCTCATTTGGATTTGATTTCAACCAGCAACTAAAATTCTATTATTCAATAATTATTTTTCTGCATATGTAAACTCTGAGGGACTGTTCATTAAGATTGTCTGTTTTCAGATAAGGAAATATATTTTTATTTCTTCTATATCATTTTCTTAGGATTCAATAAACAGTAAACTTAAGTTTAATTATTCTTGGGACACTCAGATAATGAAGACTTTATTTCAACCCATGTAATATAGGTTTTAGGCAATATATACCACATTACCATCCACAGATTAACCTAATATTATTTTATAGATCTATAATCATGAAAGTAATGATCAAAAATTACTCAAATGAATCTTTAATGAAAATATCAAAGACACCTGTATTAGTTAAGATTTTTATTATTGTGAGGAAACACCATAACCACAGAAAATCTTAATATGGAGAATGTTTAATTAGGGTGTCTTAAATATTTCTGATTTAATCCATTGTCATCATGGCGTGACACAGAGTACAGGCAGACATGGTGCTAGAGATGGAGCTAAGAGTCCTAAATATTGACTAGCAGACAAAAGTAGTCTGTCTCACTGGTTATGACTTGAGCATATATGAAACCTCAAAATCTACTTCCACAGTAACACATTTCCTCCAACATAGTCACACACACTCCAACAAAGCAATGCCTCCTAATACTGCCACTACCTTTTGGGGCCATTTTCTTTCAAACCCCACAACATCATATTGCTCTTAAAACATGTTTTAACCCCAAGGTTTGTAATGAATCAAATAAATTATTCAAAAGATCATAAATCTTAATTCTAAATTAATTTTAAGAAAAATATTTTTATTTAAAAGATTTTTTTTTCATTTTACATACCAGCTGTAATTCTCCTTCTCTTTCCTCCTCCATTCACCCTTTAAATTCTCCCAACCCCCATCCACGCCTCAAGGACAGTAAGGCCTATAGTCATCAAAGTCTGGCATAGCAAGTTGAGGCAGGAACATGCCCCTCTTTATTGTATCAAGGCTGAGAAGGTATCCCTACTAAGGAAATGAGCTCCAAAAAGGCAGTTCATGTACTTAAGACAAATCATGATCCCACTGCCAGGGACCTCACAAACTGCCCAAGCTATACCCCTGTCACACACATTAAGAGGACCTGATTTGGTCCTATGCAGGTTCCCCAGCTCTCAGTCCAGAGTAGATGAGCACACACTAGCACTGATCAGCTTTCTTGGTGTGTTTTCATATTATGTTTTGACCACCTTGCATATATAATTTCTCCTCTCTCTCTTTGACTGGACTCTGGGAGCTCTACACAGTACTTCGCTCTGGATCTCTGTTTCTGTTTTTATTAACTACTGAATAAAGATTCTATGAGGACAGTTGGGGTAGCCATCAATCTGATTACAGCGGAAGGCCAGTTCAAGTACTCTCTTCATTATTGCTTGGAGTCTCAGCTGTGGCCATCCTTGTGGATTCCTTGTAATTTCCCTAGTGCCTGGTTTCCTCCTAACCCCATAATAGTTACCTCTATCCAGATATCTCTTTGATTGCTCTTCCTCTCTCTCCCTCCCAAAACTCAACCATCCAGTTTCCTCCTGTTGTCTTGACACCTCACTCTCCCCCTCACACTCAGGAGATCTTATTCATTTTCTTTTCTTGGGGGAAATCCATGCATGTCTCTCTAGGGGTACTCCTTTTTACCTAGCTTCTCTGGGGGGCTTTGAATTGTACCCTGATTCTCTTTTGCTTTACATCTATCCTCTACTTATGAGTGAGTACATAATACATTTATCTTTCTCGGTCTGGATACTTCACATAGGATTTTTTTTTCTAGTTCCATCCATTTGCCTGCAATTTTCATGCCATTGGTTTCTTTCTTTCTTTCTTTCTTTCATTTTTCTTTCTTTCCTTCCTTCTTTCTTTCTTTCTTCTTACAGCTAAGTAATAACCCATTGTGTAAATGTACCAAATTTTCTTTATCCATCTTCATTTAAGAGAAATCCAAGTTATTTTAAGTTCTAGCTATTCTAAATAATACTGCCATGAACATAGTTGAGCAAAGATACTTGTGGTATAATTGTGCATCTTTTGAGTATATGCCCAAAAGTAGTATTGTTGTATCATGAGGTAGATGGATTTATAGTTTTCTGACAAACCCCCATATTGATTCCCAAAGAGACTGTAAAGGTTTACATGCCCACTAGCAATGAAGGAGTCTTCTCTTTGGTCTACATCCCCTCCAACATAGGTTGTCATCAGTATTTTTGATTTTAGCAAATCTAGATGGTGTAAGATGGTAGTAGAATTTGGTCATGAACCAGTTCTACCAAGATAGGTATGTCAGCTAATAATAATAGTGCTTTTTTGTTGTTTGTTTGTTTCCTGATCTTAAAGAGGGTCTTAATCAGCTACATGCCTTTTTAAAACTTTAGATTATCTTCTCGGGTTTTTCACCTCAAAGCTATTATCAAAATATCTGACCTAAACTGAAAGTATTATAGACCTTTCTTTCTGTTGATGATGCACTCCAAAACCTTTAAACATATCTCCCAACATTAAGACTAAAAGAATTTAATCTAGCTGGGCTACTGGGACTCAATTGTTTTTCTTAATTATCTGCTTAAGCCATAGTCTGGACAGCTCCCCAATAAAAACTCACTTGTTATAGCTGTGTAACTCTTTCTTGTTTTATTTTTTTCATCAAAATTCTATTTCAACTAACTTTATTATTATCAATTACATGATGAAACTTTATAAGAAATCATCTTCATTTTACTCCACAAGTTAAAATGTCTGGCAGAACTAAATGTTTCCATGAGATAAACATACTACATTACAGGCAGTGCAGATCTCCACAAGCATTCACACTGTACCAGATATCAGAGAAAGATGTCAGTGGCATGCATGTAAAAACAGTCGAAGCAAAAAAACATCCTGGAGTCTGTGTTCCTGAGGGCCATTCCTATCTGAGATTCACCCTTCAGGGATTCTCCTCCTATTGGGCTGACACCCTGATATTAATTGACATCTGCTGTTCCTCTGACATGCTATTGGCAGTATAGAATGTTTTAACAAAATAACCTTACATTTCTATCACTATACAAAATCCATAGCAATGTAAAATATTTAAGACTATTAGTTGTTTTTTTATTTTAAAAGTGTATTCAGCAATCTACTCCTTTAGCATATCATTTCCGTGTCCCATATTTTTCTCTTCAGAATGAAGTTTCTGAATCTAACCTCCTCTGTTCAGCTTTTTTTTTTTACCATTAGCAATAATAACTTATATTCAACCTCCCTTAAGTTGACAAATAGTCATAATCTATTGAATAACAAAAACCCATTCAACTCATATCTTGAGAGTGCAAATGCTGCATTTTCTAGGCAGCTTACTGTTGTTTGGGGCACTGATATTTTTGCAGGACTCTGAGAAAATTAGGATAACAGTGAAGCTCTGGGTAGAATAGTCAGTGAAGCTGGACCATTTGAGCCAACAGCATTTAAGCTTTTCTCGATGCAGAACTCTGAAGAAACTATAGCAGAGGCATTCTGAGAGGCTGAACGACCTGTGTCAATCATTTTTACTGTTGTTTGATCATAGCATTTTTATTGTTGCCTGAAAACACACACAATTTCAAAGGTAACATATATGTCTCCATTAACACAAGTATAGACTGAGAAGTATAGAAAAGTCAATAAAAGATGATTCTTCTGTTTTATGTTTGAGCAGATAAAATATACATCATCTGTCTTATAATTTTTTTAGGTTTATTTCTTTATGTCTATAGCCAGAAGTTTCAGGACGTCTCCCCTGACTAAATCTGATCTTTATTCACCTCAAGGTAATCAATAGATTTTTGTTTTCTATGGAAAAAAAGCGTAACTTCTTATCCAATATAACATATCTTTTGACTTCCATTTTGAATGACATTTTAAAAATATATAGGTTGGTTTAATTTATATATTTATAAATACATAATATATATCATTTATATATTAGTTTTTATAATTCAGTGTCTCTGGGCAGCTATTGTTTATTTATCAGCAATCAAAAAATTCAAAGACAATACAATAGTGTACAGGACATTAGACTCCCTGTATATTTCCCATATCTTTGAGGTTTCTATTTTTTTATTACTTTACACTATGTTTTAAACATTTACTCTATCATTTTAAACTATTTATTTATATGACTGTCTTTTTTTTTTAAATTTAAGCTCACACACTTTATTAAGCACACTGTAACCTGTTTAGAAGATTTTTCAATCTTAAACAGCTTTACTTCTTATCTGTAGCCTTTTTCTGTATGCGTGAGCAAAACCTTAAAGCAGCCAGGCAGCTTAGCCCATGGCTCACTAGCAGCTTAAGCACACAGGAATCTGCTGGTAGACATGTGTCTATACTGTGGCCTGCATGAGAGAAACAAATCTAGGAAGCAACATTTGCATTTGCTTTTGTGTGTTTAGACCCCCTTTTTAAAGCTTTCTCAGGTCTTATGTAGGTATATGTGGACCCATGTTGGGTTTGTAGTCAGATCTTTTCACTCTGACTATTGATTATTTAATAGTGACAGACAGACTAATTATTAATTATTGAAGATTGAATATAGATTTGGCTTGTTATTAACAAGCTCTTAAAAATTCAATTAATCCATTTTTATTAATCTATATATATATTGCCATGTGACTCACAAATTTACCTGTCTTGCAGCATACCTGGCTTCTTCTGCATCTTCCAAATATTCTGCCTTTCTTTTTCTCAGATCTTCTTGCCATCTACACCTTCTCCCTAGTTAATGAACATTTAGCTTTTTATTAAACTAATGAGAAGGCATCTTGACAAAGATACTCTTCACTGTGTACCAAAAGATCATTTCACAATGATATAGGTATTCAATTAAAAGACAGATTGAACAATAATACATTATTTAATTAAATCTATATTATTTATTTTATGTTATTTAGTTTACTATAGTAAAACCTTATTAATTTTGCTTCTTTAGTAAATAGCTACATATTTACATCTTTAGTAAATAGCTACATAATCTCTGATTTTTTTTCTCATTGAATCTTCTTTCCTTTATTTGAATTTATTTGATGAAGTGCATGGAAATTTAAAGAGATTAAAAATATTTCAACTATACTCCAGTAAGTTGATTTCACTTTGCACTTCCTTTCCTATTCATGTAGTGTACTCATTCATTTTACAGATTTAATTTTAATTTGACTGGTGTCATCTTTGAAAAAATCTTTAAAACTGGTGGCAAAATGGAACTGCAGAGACCTGAAACAATCCACTAATGTTTGCAGGTTTATTAGTGTCATAGCAAATTTTTTTCTTAGAACTTTAAAGTTCTTTAAAGAAATTTTTTTCACATACATAATGTTACTCATTACTAGACCCTCAAAAATGCTAAAAGCATTTCATGATTTACTGTGATTTCCAAGTCAGTGAGAGCCACGCAGGGAGAATTTGGAAAGCAAAAAACAGACAAGAGATATCCAGGAACATCAGCATACATTAGTCAGATACTTTGCTCAGTAGTCATAAAAATCATTTTGTAATTATGTGAGGTATATCATAGTGGCATAGAAGCCAAGTCTGTCATCTCCCTGCTCAAAGCTAATATTTTGGAATATAAGAAGAAACTACATTTCTACAATGGACAGCACCATAAGAAAATAACAACCCAAAAAGCCATTTCAAGAATTAAGTAAGTGGGAGGACTTTTCCAAGGGGTGTGCAGAGAGACAGGAGCCTTTCAGACACAGGCCATGGAAGAGGGCTCATTGTCATCTGAGACACCCATGCCCTTTTTGGTTCTTCTCGTTCACTCTGGCCAGAGTGCCTGGCATTAATCTCTGACATTCTCTCTGTGCTTATGTGGTCATCCTGTATCCACCTCCCAAGTAATGAGTCTGAAGGTAAATACCATTATGCTTGACTTGCATCTGTATTTCATTATCTAAATATCTAATCACATCCTAATTTATATATGTTGTGTTGGTTGGTAAAAGACTGAAAAATAGGGAAAGAAACTCTATATCTGTAGGTTATGCACAGCTCACCAGAAACTTTGAAATTCTGCACACTTAAATAAAATTATTTAGGGTTTGACTTTATAATTGTTTGTGCATAATTTTTCTTTATGATAATGCTGCACACAGAGAATGTAGACAGCTACAAAGAATGACTCTCAAAGTATCAATAATTTTAACTTGTCTACTATGATATATTTTGCTTTTAAAAAACACTTCACATGTCACTGAATAAGCAGAAGTTCATGGAGCTAATAAATTTTTTAGTGATAAAACAATTTTTATATAAATTACTTGTTTAAAATAAATTGGGTAAAGAATAAAAGTAGCTTAGTTTTAAGAGCGATTTGCTGATGTCACACAGTCTTTAAGTGAATTCATTTTATAGTCTGCTTTAATACATTTAATATTGTGTCTGCATTTAATAAACTTTCTTCTCCTAGTGTTTGTGATTATAATACTTAAACTTTAGAGACTAAAAAAGCCCTCCTATATTGACACTCAAAATTCACCTGTAAATACTAAAATTAAAAATAATCAAATATTATCTAGACAACCTCAAGGAAATGCTGATCACACACATAAATTAGTGAGTTATAACCAAAGTGAAGAAAGTAATGCATTTAAAAATAAGACTATGAAGCTATTTATTAATTTCTTTTATGACTTCTGATTTATTAGGAATTTTTGCAATTGATTTTTGTTTGCATGGATTTTTTGTTTGTTTATCTTGGTTTAGTTTAGTTTTCAAACGTGGCTTCACCTTTAAAAGCAGAATTAAGGCCTATTTTATCTGTTTCCATTCCAGTGTACCAATGAAATTTCAAGCCACAGCTTCAAATTAGAAGTCATCTTAGTTTGCTAGCATGTTATGTTGTTTATTTTATATCAAAGGAAAGAACACAGAACCAGATAAGCAGGTATGAACCAGAGTATTTAAGACATAGTTTAAAGTTTGATAAAATTGTAGTAAAAAGAGCATTAGTATCATCACACAAAACTTACTGGCACTTAACACATACCATTTAGGAGGCTAAACCAGATGAACAAATATATATGTATGCATGTATATAATGAATAGAAGCCAAATGAATTGTAATTGTTTTTTCTCTATTTTAAAAATACAGAAAAATTAAAGGGGCTTTGACTAATTGCTCATCAATATATAATTAATGATGGTGAAACTCAATCCCAAGTTTTTTAACACCAAGTCTCAAGGTAGAGGCATAAAACGCAGGTAGGATTTGATCATCAGTTTTTAAGTTACTAGTTTAAATTAGTGTTCATTTCAAATAAGAGACTGAACAGGAGAAAATGCTTAGAAGGCAGGTGCAGGCAGTCATGTGTGACTCCAGGAGAGTAAGTACTACTATGTTAAGAACTCATAGTTGGTTGCAACTCAAGCCAGGTACATATACATCAGTTCCAATAAAATTTCTTACACAATTTTGACTTTTTGGAAAACCTCTGTGTACTTATATTGACCACAGTCCCTTCCTGAGTACCTTCTTTGCCCTAATTTTACCTTCAGCAGCAGCATGTTGGGCTCCTCTGTCTGTTACAGAGGAAAGTATCAGAGTCATAGCAAAGAAATCCAGCAATGCTCAGAGTTCTGGGGAAAATGGGGTTACTTAAAATGTGATTATATTTCATAGAAATCAAATAAATGGAAACATAAAATTAAGTACATTCTATTTGACTTCTCAGTTGGAAAAGATTTTAAAATTATGTTAATGTAGGTGTCAGCAAGCTGTGAAAGTGAGCAACCATTCTCTGGGAGAATGCCAACTAGCCATTGTTCTCCTAAATATTTGAAAGTCTTGAGTAAGCTGTTTGCATTAACATTTTCTCTGGATTAAATAATTTACTTTCAGGAAATAATGCTGTGTATGCTAATGGCCTCAGAAAGATATCAAAATGACATTTACATATAGTATTTTTCCATAACATTATATGTAATCATAAAATTTTGGGGAAAAACTAAGCAATGGAATTGTGTTAAATACTTAAGACACAATAGATTTTGTGCTAATAGAAAGTCTGGTTATGTTCTCTAATGGAATGTAATACATCTTATACAATATAATTAATTCTACTAATAAAGAATTGATATTTTGTGTATTACATGTTTTGTGTGTTTTACAAAGGGTTACTACAAGTTTTTTGGCAAATATTAAATAGCAGGAATTTTGTGTGATTTTATATTTTTTATTCAAAAATATGTAATACTCCCTAGGGTTGGAGATATAGCTCAGTGGTGGAGTGCCTGTCAAGCATGAACAAGACCTTAATCTTCATGCCCAGCATTGCCAAGGAAAACAGAGCATGGGCACAAACTCAGTTGCACACATACACACACACACACACACACACACACACACACACACACACACACTTGCTGTCAAGTGAACCAAGTTGTCATCAATGTATTTTTCCTACTTATATATTCTCTCGGTTTTTATTTTGAGTTAGATAAGCATTTGACATTCTTAACAATATTTTCCTGTGATAAAAATGTTTTGAAATGCAGAAAGATACGTAAGACCTTCACTTTATTAACTTTAAATAAATAGCAAGAAAAATATTTAAAAGAGTGATTTTTCAAAACCAAGCCTTTCTGTGTTACTGTCTTTAAACTTCTGTATTTACTCTCCTACTTGCTAAAATGCTCTAAGCCTTACTCAAGAAGAGCACACTAATTGCTGGAGATTAGACATTATATAATCTTCAGCTTTGAGTGCTAGAAGACTTCAGACTAGACCCATCTTCAAAACTCCATATTGAAGAATTAAGCCCCAATGTTAATTTTGGCAGGGCCAGACTGCTCAAATAAAAATACTGCAAACCATGGTAAATTCCCTTGCCTCTGAAACACTGAAGCTATAGTTACACAGCCATGTTTGTGAACTATACTCATGTCTCTAAGTAAACCTTGACCTTATCTCAGGTTCCAAAACTGTATTGAAGTGAATTATCCCTTAAAAGATTTTTGGATACTGTCTAAATGAGTTTCCTTTTCTCTGTAATTTCTTTCCTCTCTTATCTTCACTCTTATATAGAAGCAATAGAGCAGCCAAATATCTAGGACACAGCAGGTGAATGTGATGTGAGATTTTACTATAATTAGTTCCATGGACAGAACATTGTCTTTCGACTCTCAGGTTTCTATTTTTCAGCCACTTAAGGCTTTTTCTGAAATTTAAAAACTATAATGGGTTATCTCCAAGCAGATTATAATTTAATTCAAGCTGCACCACAAGAGATCCCAAGGACAACTGTGTTTTCTATTCCCCACTCAAAGCAAGACAGAACATGAATTTTGCAGTAAAGCTGCATGGATTCACAACATAGTACTGCACCTAAGAGAAAACTTCATCTCATAAAACTAAAGTCAAAGTGAATAAATATTTTTTGGTCTTACTTGTTTTGAGGAGAATTGAGGTAAACAGAGTATCACACTTGATTCAGTTGAATCGTAGGAGTTAGAAATCAATAAACAGCAAACTTCTTGCTGCCCTAAATAATCTTGATAAAGGCAGACTTCAGTACTGACATCTGATGCTTCAAGGATAATCTGGTTAAGGGTCATAATGTTGCCCTGTACCTTTTATATGTTAGGAACCAGTAGCTTGGTTTTCCCTTTCCCCCCGCCCTTTCTCTCTCTTTCCTGCCTCTAGATTCTATGTATGTTCATTATTCTTTCTTCCTTATCTATAAATAAAACCTCTTTAAATCAGTTTGTCATTACACACCATGGTGTTAGTTCATCTAAGATGCAGGTTTCTTTCTTTGTAATCAATATACTTAAATTCTTTTCAACGAATTAAAACATAGTGTAAGTCTACACGCTCAAGTTTATGGAGCATTTTGTTTTGTTTTGTTTTCTTGTTTATTTGTTATGGAGATAGCAAAATCTCATGGAGACTGTTCTTAAACTGGATATGCTGTAGCACAGGCCAGAACTTGTAAACCTTCTGCCTTCAACTCTCAAGTTCTGAAATTACAGGTATGTGCCTCTATGTCCATTTTGAAGACTATAATTTAATTTTATGTTTTATATAGTTGGAAAGCAAGAATATTACTGCCCTTGAAATTGCAATTTTATATCTATAAAGTGGTGCTATATCCTGCTTAAAGAATTTGAAAAGTAGCAAGTTAAAATGTCAGGTTAAATGATAGTATTACTTACTTCTTGGTACCAACATTCTTATGATCATGATCGGTATTGTCATTTTTATGGTTTCAGTTGTTGGGTAGATTAGAACAATATTTACATAAATGAGTGGTTTCAGTCACAGTCATACTGCCACATATTCTGCTGCTTCCCAACTATGAGGGACTTGTGTTCCTTGTACTTAAAACATTAATGCCCCCCCTATTTCATTCCCTCCCTGCCTCCTTCCCTCTCTCCCCTCTCCCCTTACCTTCCTTCTTCTTGCTTCCTGGGACTACTTTGTGGCTTCCTCTGACTATGACTTAAATAGATGGTGCAAAGTCTAATGAGCCCTTAGCAGCACAACTACTTCATCACTACTGTATAAAACAACTATATGAGAAGTAGAAAGAAGTTTATTCATAAACCATAACAACATAACAAGTGTGAAGCAGCTGTATTTCATGAACAATTCTGTAGCACTCTGGGTGTAATTTTGCTATTCTGATGCATCAGCAGTTCTTTAAATATTTATTATCAACTTGAGGAATTTACGTCTAGACTACAGGCATATTTTGGCTTCTAATAGGCTTTCTCAGTGGGACTGCTTAAGGTAGTCCATCTGGAAGATAGCACTTTAGAGCCAATTCTTACACATTTAAAAACTAGCTGTATTTCACCATGACATATCAAAGGGAACCTGGGGTTTTGAATTTTGGAATTTACATTTAACCCGGAATCAATACTTCTTTTCCAGAGTACCTGAAGGAGACACCTGCAAAATGAACGCTGACTGACATTTAGTGTTATAAACCAGCCCGAGAACAAAGTATGAAATAGATGGGAGATATTATGCCTTTTATAGCCCTGAAAGCAATCACTTTCATTCTCTCCTTTTCAGGCTAGATGCACATCAGATCTCTGCCATTTGAGTAAATTTCCTTAGAATTTTATCGAGCAAATTTCTAAATGTAAAGAGAAAATGGCATTTGTCTTTACAATAGTTGTTTTACCAAAGATCTGGTGATGATGATGATGATGATGAAGATGAAGACATGTGCGTGTGTGTATGTGTGAGTAAATGAGCCATTTAAACTACCAAAAGGTATTGTTTCACCAAATTGTGAGAAAGTTCTTTAGAGGTTAGATTTGTGTGATACAACTTCAGATTCCAGTTACAATTAGTCTGCAGTCTCTGAACAACCCTTTATGGTTTGAAAGAATACTCTTCCTTTCTTCCAGACTTTCCTCCCTCTGTCTTCCTCTCTCCCTCCCTCTGTCTTCCTCTCTCCCTCCCTCTGTCTTCCTCTCTCCCTCCCTCTGTCTTCCTCTCTCCCTCCCTCTGTCTTCCTCTCTCCCTTCTTTTCCTTCTGTCTTTCAGTTGAAATTTGATATATTTAAGTATTCAGCCCCTCTTTCTTGTTTTGGCGATTCCAATTATTTTGTTCTGAAAGTTTTAGTTTCCCATAAAATAAAATACAAATTAAACTCCCTGTATATTATCTCATATGAGGTAGAGGAGACATTCTACGGGACTCAGTGAGGAGAGGAAAGAGGCAAAGGGGAGACATTGATTCCTCTGGAAGCATAACCCCCAAATAAATTATTTTTTTTTCTATAAGTTGCCATGGTGTTTTGTCCAGCAAAAGACAAGTATGCTAAGACACAGCTTGTAGGAGGTAAATACCTTTTGGTTTCACACTAGGCTCCAGTGTGATCCTGTTGAGTTACAGCAGCAAACTGATTTTCTGCTGCCTTCTGAGTGGATTCAGTCAATGAGAAGTACCAGTCTAGTTCCAGAGAATAGGAAGAGAAAAAAAAGAGCATTTATTTCCTGATTTATTTCTGAAAGGGTCATTCAGGGATACCTACATTCCTTTACCAAAAGGCACAGATGCTTCCAGATTCTAATGCTATGTCCTTTTATGTAGGCAAAGTAATAGAATTCTTATCTGATTTGTTCTTTTGAGAAAACCAAACTTCTTTTTATCAGTAAAGGCATACATTAAGTAACATTTCAGGCACTGGATGCCTATGCCTTCTGTTCCAACTGTTCTGACTCTTATTACCTGTAGTCAGAGTAAAGGTTAAAGGTCTCATCCCTCAAAACTGTATCAATGCAGATACTAGTTGTAGGTAGTCATCCTTGCGGTCCACTATCTTGATTGATTTGCCTGTCAATCCTGTCTTAAATCCATCATTTGCTATAGCCACCCAAGGCCCAGGAAAGACATTTGACTACATTAATAGTTTATTATAAAGGATGCGAGTCTGTCTAGTTGAGAAGATAAATAGAGATGTTCAGAGGGTCATGAATGAATAGGGAGATGAGCTTTGCTGACATTTGAATGAATTCTTTTTCATTGACTAAAAGGTTTCCCAATCTACTCTTTTGAGATTTATGGGCCCGGGACCAAGAGTTGTCTGCAGAGTCCCAGGGCACTCTGGAGCAGGTGCAGATAAACTCCGCCGGTCACCATACCCACAGCTCCTGCTGAGGGAATTTGCACGGCTACTCACCACGACCTCGAACTGAGCGATCCAACTACAGGGGTCTCTGAAGGACAGATTCAGACCCTGCCCAGAGGTGAGGAGGGGTCACCAGGCCCCAGCGCCTATATCCCAGCCTGGGAGGGAGAGTTGAGCTCCCATAGCTTCCGGTTCCACTCCCGGGACCAAGTGCTGTCTGCAGAGTCCCAGGGCACTCTGGAGCAGGGGCAGAGATTTATGGAGGTGTAATTACATAGGCAAGATTGGTTAAATCATTGCTTAACAATGATCACTTTTATCTTCTGCTCTTTTTTTCCCTTGAAGTTTAAAGGTATAGTTCAAAGCCCTCTATACATATGTTTTAGCCACTAGGATCTTCAAAATTCTTAGTAACTATTAATCATGTATAGTGAAAAGGGGCTCGCAAAAAAATATAAAAAAAGTTCTTTCATTTTTATTGATTTTAATATCTATAACCTTATAGGGGGTTTGGGAACTTTGACTAAGACTCTGACATAAAAATCCATCTAGGTTCTCATTACTTTATACAGATGATCTAGCGTCTCACTGTCCTTGAAGATCCATGTTCCCTCTTTGACTAGTAACTCCCCAAGTAAACTTGATTTAGGCATACCTTTTTTTTTTTCTCTGCAGGGAACTGTACCACTGCCCTGGTTGCTTTGTTTTGTTAATTTCCATCATTTATAAGACTAGTAGAAGTAAGTGACCCCTTTAGGCTCAAAGGACTGGGAGGAATAGAATGAAGAGAACAAGAATTTGGGAAGAATGTGGACACTGATCTGTAATCAAGAAGTTGTAAGAATCTTTTTCCTAGGGTTTAATTACAACATGCAAAGGTGAGCTGTTTTTGACTCAGTGTCAGTCTATTATGTTTATAAAATTATTTTATGAGTACCCAGTAGTGTTCTATTCTTCCCAAATGCTAAGCATTAGCCAAATGCTTTCTGTAAAGATGTTGCCTCCCTCACTTTCCCTTCCTTTATCATCTGCTCTGTAAATACGTGTCCTGAATATTTTTCTTGTTAACGCCTCAAAAAGCTTTTTTTTTTTTTCTTCATCTGTATAGCTGCCTTTCTGTCTGTCTCGCCTACTCTGTTTCTGGAAAGATGTGATTTCTTGATATTTAATTGCTTATTTTCAATTAGTTGGAAAACTGATTTATCCTCTTCTTAATTAATATTTTGTGACTGGAGAGCTGGCTCAGTAATTAATTAAGAAAGCTCTTACAAAAGACTCGGTTTTGTTCCCAGCTCCACATGACAGTTCATAACTAGATGTAACACCTATTCCAAGGGTTCTCATGGCCTCTTCTAACCTTCATGGGCACTGCATGTCCATGGTATACACAAATCCATACAAGCAAACTACTTATACACTTAATAAAATATAAGTATTTTATTAATTCTTTGAGAATTTCATGTGTGCATTTTAAAATTATGAATAAAGTCTCATTTTTTATCCATGCATCCCCTTGCTCACACTTCCTACCCCCTCCCGCCCCTCCCAGTCACTCTCTCTTCTCCCCATCTCCTTATCTCCTCCCCATCTCACAATTCTAATAACTCTTCCTAGACCCTTATCTCTGTACCTACCCATAACTTTATGTCTTTTATTTTTTAATAATCCATTGAGTTCAATATGGGCTGACCATAAGCTGAATGAATATAAGTCTGTCCACTAAAGCATGGTCAACCTACCTGGGGCCAATTCCTTAAAAAAAATGGCTATCTCTTCCCTAGAAGCCATCACTTCTTAATAACTACTCATCCAAGAGTGGAGTCTCTTGAGTCCTTACCATAGATATGCTGTAGATAATAAATACTATTGTTGGCTTATGAGTACATCAGTCTTATAATGTTCCAAAGACTGTTTTATTCTTGTCCTCCTAGACTTTTGGCTATTATAGTTTCTCACATCTCTTTCCCCTGTGTTCCCTGAACCTTGTGTGTGTGTGTGTGTGTGTGTGTGTGTGTGTGTGTGTGTGTGTGTGTCTGTGTATGATAGATGTTTCAAACTGTGGCTGAGTACTCTATGGATACTTATTCTCTGTATTTTAACCAATTGTGACTTTCTACATTAGCACAATGCCCATTGCACAAAGAAATTTCTGTGACAAACTCTGAGAGCTACACAAATCTATAGGTATAGAGATATGAATTTAGAGGCAGTTTGTCAAAAAATTAGTATCAGGTTCACTTTTGAAACATATAATCTCCTTATTATAGATTATTTGCCTTATATACAGTACCAGGTATGCATTTATTTCAATGGAGTTAGCATTAAATTTACTCAGAAAACAGTTGGCTACCCCAATAACTATTTCATCTAGGGGCGTATCTTGTCAAGCTACCCATGATTGTTGCATGTATAGTTCATAGCAAGGTAAGAACACTGATTAATTTATCAGCACTCCCCATAGTAGCTTACGGAAGCTTGACAATAGGGAGAAAGCTCCCTGGTTAGTATCAATTCGAGTTTGTTATGTCTTGTGACCAAAGTATCTGATGTATTCAGCAATAAAATCTTACCATCAAGTTCTGATGGGCAACCCAGTGAAATGGAAATGTAAAAGGCAGGAAGCCTTAGTGGGCACGGTACAGGGCGAGGAAAGGGAGAGACAACAATCACTAAAGATGTTTGAAAAATTCATATGAAGACCTACTGGTTTAAATATATATCACACATATTATAACATTTACATATTCCCTCTCCCTCCCTCTGCCCCCTCCTTCCCCCCCCCCTCTCTCTCTCTCTCACACACACACACACACACACACACACACACACGTGTGTGCGAAAGAGACATATCATCAGATAAAATAGCTTAATTGGAGTTGCCCTAAAAAGGAAGAATAATCTTCCCAGAAGCCCAGGTTACCAAATAAAAATCTCAGTACTAGTATGGAATAACCTTTCATTAAGTTGCTGATCAAGAGTATTTCAGAGACCCCATTATAGTCAATTTTCCATTTCAGTAATAAAAAAAAAAGAACACTACCCAGAAAAACCAAGAAAGAGTTTATTTCAACTCACAACTTTCAGAACTCACTCGCCACTGAGGTAAATCAGGGTGGGAATTCTAGGCAGAAACTAGAGGCAGGAATTGAAGCAGAAGCCACATAACACTGCTGTTTACTGGCTTGCTCAGCATGCTGTCACACACCATTCAGAACCACCTGTCCAGGGTGGCACTGTCCTCACTGGATTGGGGTCTCCCACATCAATTATTAATCAAGAAAATGTCACACAAGGCAATCTAGGGAGATGGAATTTTGCCAACCAACTTTCCATATTTCCAAATGGCTCTACCTTATTCCAAGTTGACAAAAGCCTCACTAGGAAACAATCAAAAACAATAAGGTGTATTTTTTTTTCCTTCTTTATTTTGTATTTATCAAAAAAAAACACAGTAAAAAGAATTTAAAATGTGGAAGAGTTAACAATAACTATACAGAGGATAAGAATGATAAGCATGGCTTATCAAGGGAAGAAATACAAATTGCTACACCTATATTTTCTTTGTGTTCATCTTTCCCTCTGAATTTTTTTTTTCATCCCTGTATATCCTTAT
>PVIH01020170.1:0-33246 GCA_004025045.1 Sigmodon hispidus | reverse complement strand
TGGCAATTTGCAAGTTTGTCTATTAGAGACATGACAGTAAATTTTGAAGGTCTCTATGAGAGACATTACAGTAAAGTGCGAGATCGTCTATTAGAGACATTATGGTAAACTGGAGGGAGTCTAGTAGAGACATTAAGGTAAATAGCGAAATCATCTATTAGAGACATTACAGTAATTTACAAGAGAGTATTAGAGACATTATGGTAATTTTCGATGTTGTCTATCAGAGACTTTACAGTAAACTGCAATGGCATCTGTTAAAGACATTATGGTAAAGTGCATGGGCGGCTTTTAGAAACATTATGGTATAGTGAGAGGTTGGTATTTGTTGTACTGAAGGATTCTGAGGTTTGTAGTACTAGAGGATCCCGGGATTTGTAGTACTGGAGGATTGTGGGATTTGTAGTCCTGGAAAATTCTGGGATTTGTAGTCCTTGAGGATTGTGGGGTTTGTAGTCCAGAAGGATTCTGAATTTTGTACCACTGGAGGATTCTGGGACATTTAGCCCTAGAGGATTGTGGGATTTTAAGGCCTAGAGGATCCTTTGATTTGTAGTCCTGAAGGATTGTGGGATTGCAGACCTTGAGTGATTATGGGATTTGTAGTCCTGGAGGATGCTGGAATGTTGCCGTTTGCCTGCTGGCTTTGGTGCCCCTGGAGGATTGTGGGATAGTAGCTTTGCAGGATTCTGGGAATTGTAGTCCTGGAGGGTTATGGTATTTGTAGTCCTGAAGGACCCTGGAATGTCTCCATTAGACACCTGGGATTTGTATGCCTGGAGGATTCTGGGATTTGTAGCTGTTTAGGATTCTGTGAATTTTAGCCCAGGAGAATTCTGGGAATTGAAGTCCTGGAAGTTTCTGGGATTTTTAGTTCTGGAGGTTTCTGGGATTTGTAGCCCTGGAGGATTCTGGGATATGTAGTCCTGAATGTCTCTGGGGTTTGTAGCCTCAATAAATTGAGTATTTTAACCCTGGAGTATTCTGGGATTTGTAGTCTTGGGGAATTCTAGAATTTGTACTCTCATAGGATTCTGGGATTTGTAGCCCTTGAGGATTCTGGGAATTGTACTTGTGGCACATTATGGGATATGTAGACCTGGAAAATTCTGAGTTGTAGTCTATCAGGAGTCTAGGATGTAGCCCTAAAGAATCCTGGGATTTGTAGTCCTGGAAAATATCTGGGATTTGTTGACCTGGAAGGTTATGGGATTAGTAGACCTGGAGGATTCTGGGATTTGTAGTCCTGGAGGATTATGGGATTAATATCTCTGAAGGATTCTGGAATATTTAACCATGTAGGATTCTGGGATTTTAGGCCAAAAGGATTCTGGGATTTGTTTTTA
Organism: Sigmodon hispidus; assembly: GCA_004025045.1. Lineage (NCBI taxonomy): Eukaryota > Metazoa > Chordata > Mammalia > Rodentia > Cricetidae > Sigmodon > Sigmodon hispidus. The sequence goes on along the minus strand of PVIH01020170.1, from coordinate 31,900 downwards.
GGAAAATTTTGGGATTTATAGTCCTGGAGAACTCTCGGTTTTGTAGTCCTGGAGGATTCTGGGTTTTATTGACTTGGAGGATTCTGGGAATTACCATAATGTCTCTAATAGACACCCTTGCAATTTATCGTAATGTCTTTAATAGGCACCAACGCAGTTTACTGTAATGTCTCTAATAGAAGCCCTCGCACTATACCGTTATGTCTCTAAAACACACCCTTGAAATTTACTATAATGTCTCTGATAAACACCCTCATAGACACCTTCGCCCTTTACCCTAATGTCTCTGATATATGCCATTGCACTTTACCATAATGTCTCTAATAGACACCCTTGCCTTTTACCTTAATGGTTTATGGCTGGTTAGTGAATTAGGGTTGATCAGTAGGTTAGGGTGGATTAGTAGGTCTAAGGTTGGTTAGTGTTAACATTTGTAGGCCTAAATAATACTGGTAATTGTTACCCTGAAGGATTCTGGGATTAGTATCCCAGTAGGATTTTGTAAACTGTAGTCCTGGAGGATGTGGTGATTTTAGGCCTAGAGGATTATTAGAATTATAGCCTGGTAGAATTATGGGAATTGTAGTTTTAGAAAATTCTGTGATTTTTGCAATTTTGCTTTGGAATTTGTATACCTGGAAGATTCTGGGATTTTTAGCCTTTGAGGTTTGAGGGATTTGTAGTCCTGGAGGATACTGAATTTTGCACCACTGGAAGATTCTGGGACATTTAGTCCTAGAGGATTCATGGATTTGTAGCCCTGGAGGATTGTGGAATTTGTAGTGCTGTAAAATTCTGAGTTTTGTAACACTGGAGGATTCAGGGCGATTTAGCCCTAGAGGATTATGGGATTTTTAGGCCTGGAGAATCCTTTAACTTATAGTCCTGGGAGATTTTGGGATTTGTACCCCTGGAGGATCCTGGAAATTGAACCCCTGAAGCATCCTGGGATTTGTATTCCCTGAGGATTGTGGGATTTGCATCCTGGAAGATTATAGGATTTGTAGCTCTGGAGGATTCTGGGAGTTGTGATTCTGGAAGGTTCTGGTTTTTTTTTATCACTGGAGGATCCTGGGATTTGTAGTCCTGGAGGATCATAGGAATTGTGCCTCTAGAAGATTCTGGGATTCAAACCCGTGGAAAATTATGAGATTTGTAGCTCTGGAGGATTCAGGGATTTGTAGTCCTTGGAAATTCTGTGATTTGTTGTCATTTTCCTTCTGGGTTTGTAGTTCTGGAAGATTTTGGGAATTGTACCCATGGAGAATTGTGCAATATATGGTCCTGGAGGATTCTGGGATATTTATTCCTGGATGATTGTGGTATTTTTGTCCTGGAGGATACTTGTATTTATACCCTGGAGCATACTGGAATTTGTAGTTCTGGAGAATTCTGTGATTTTTTGCCGTTTTGCTTCTGGGATTTGTTGTTTTGGAAGATTGTGGGATTTGTAGGCCTGGAAGCTTCTGAGAATTATAGTCTTGGAGTATTCCTGAATTTGTAGTCCTGAAGAATATTAATATTTGTAGCTCTGGAGGATATTGGGAATTGTAGCCCTACAGGATCCTAGGATTTGTAGTCCTACAGGATTCTGGGATTTGAAACCCTGGAGGATTTTGGGTCATATAACTCTGGAGGATTATAGGAATTGTAGTCTTGCACTATCCTGGGTTTTGTAGTCCTAGAGGATTCTGATATTCTTAGCCCTGGAGGATTCTGTGAATTGTAGTCCTGAAGGATCCTGGGATTTGTAGTCCTGCATGATTTTGGGATTTTAAGTTCTGAAGGTTTCTGGGAATTGTAGAGTTACAGGATTCTGGGATTTGTAGCCCTAGAGTATTCTGGGAATTATAGTCCTAGAATATCCTAGGATATGTCCTCCTTGAAGTTCCTGGGATTTTTTAGTTCTGAAAGTGTCTGGTACTTGTAGTTCTGAAGGATTCTGGGAATTGTAGACCTTGAGGATTGTAGGATTTATAGTCTTAGAGGATTCTGTGATTTGTACTCCTGGAAGATTCTGGGATTTTTAGTTCTTGATGTTTCTGGTAATTGTAGTTCTACAGGATTCTGGGAATTGCAGTCTTAGAGAATTCTGATAATTTTAGCCCTGGAGTTCTCTGGAATTTGTAATCTTGGGGAATTCTAGAATTTGTACTCACATAGAATTCTGAGATTTGCAGCCCTTGAGGATTCTGGAAATTGTACTTCTGGTGGACCATGGAATAAGTAGACCTGGAAGATTCTGGGATTTGTAGTTCTGTAGGATTCTGGGATTTGTAGACCTGGAGGATTCTGGAATTAGTTGAAATGGAGGATTATGGGATATTTAGCCATGGAAGATACTGGGATTTTAGGCCTAAAATATTCTGGGATTTGCTTTTAGGAAAATTTTGGGATTTGTAGCCCTGGAGGATTCTGGGATTTTTAGTCCTAAATATTTCTGGGTTTAGTTGACTTGGAGGATTCTGGGAATTTCCACAATGTCTTTAATAGACATCCTCCCAGTTTACCATAATGTCTCTAATAGACGCCCTCCCAATTTACTCTGATATCTCTAACAGACACCTTGCAATTTACTGTAAAGTCCCTAATAGAAGCTCTTGCTAATTACTGTAACCTCTCTAAAAGTTGTCCTTGCAAGTTAATGTAATGTCTCTAATAGATGCCATTGAAATTTACCATAAAATGTCTTTAATAGACATTCTTGCCCTTACCATAATGTCTCTAATAGATGTCCTTGCACTTTACTAACCAAATCAAACTTACTAACTAACCCTTACACATTAATTCTACACACTAACCTACATCAATCCTGTAACCAACCCTAACCAACAGACCAATCTTAACTCACTAACCAACACTAATTTAATAACCAGCCAAAAACATTTAACCATAACAGAATAATCAACCCTAAACCACTATCAAACCCTAATGCACTAAATAACCCTAGCCATCTAAACAACACTAACCTACAAACCAACTCTAAATAACCAACTTTAATTAAGTAACCAACCATAAACTACCAGCTCTAAACATTCATCAAAAATAACCAACTAAACCACACTAAGTCACTAACCCTTCCCACTAACAAGACCTTAATCACTAAACAACCTTAACCCACTATCCAATCCTAACAAACTAATCAAACCTACCTCAATAACCAGCCATAAACCACTAACCCTAACCAACTAACCAACCCTAACCAAATAACACTAATTCACTAACCAACCCTAACAACAAACCTCCCCTAACTAACCCAAAATAAGTAACTAACCATTACTCAGTAACCAGCCATAAACAACTAACACTCATACACTAACCAACCCTAACCTACAGAATCTTCCAGGTCTACATATGCCAAGATCCTACAGAAGTACAATTCCAAGAATCCTCAAGGGATACAAATCCCAGAATCCTATCCTAGTACAAATTGTAGAACTTCCCAAGACTACAAATTGCAGAATTTTACAGGGCTAAAACCCCAGAGTTTATTGGGCTACAAGTCCCAGAGACCTTCAGGACTACAAATCCCAGAATACTCCAGGGCTAAAAAATCACAGAAATCTCCAGGGCTACAAAGTCCACAATCCTCAAGCACTACTAACAGACATTCTTGCCCTTTACTGTAATGTCTATAATAGACATCCTTGCACTTTACTAACCAAATCAAACTTACTAACTAACCCTTACACATTAACTCTACACACTAACCAACCCTAATCCTGTAACCAACTCTAATCAACAAACCAACCTTAACTCACTAACCAACAGTAATTCAATAACCAGTCATAAACTATTAACCCAGAGTCCTCCAGAACTACAATTACTAGAAACCTACAGAACTAAAAATTCCAGAAGACTCCAAAGCTAAAAATCCCAGCACCTTCCAGAACTACAAATCCCAGAATCCTCCAGAGCTTCAAATCCCATAATCCGCCAGAGCTTCAAATCCCAGAATCCACTTTGGGGACAAATCCCATTATCTAGCATGGCTACAATTCACAGAATTCTACTAGGATACAAATCCCAGTATCCTTCATGTGTACAAATCCCAGCAGTCAAATGGAAGCATTCCAGGATCCTTGAGTACCATAAATACCATAATCCGCCAGGGCAACAAATCCCAAAATTGTCGAGGATTACAAATTCCAGAATCCTCCAGAGTCTCAAATCCCTGAATCCTCCAGGGCAAAAAATCATAGAATCCTCCTGGACTACAAATACCAGAATTCTCCAGGACTACAAATCCCAAAATCCTCCAGGGCTAAAATCACTATGATTTCCCAGGACTAAAAGTCTAAGGATTTCCCTGAGCTACAATTCCAAGAATTTTACAGGTCTGAAAATTGCAGAATCTGGGGGCTGGAGAGATGGCTCAGTGGTTAAAAGCACCGTCTGCTCTTCCAGAGGACCTGGGTTTGATTTCCAGCACCCACATGGCAGCTAACAACTGTCTGTAGTTCCAGTTCCAGGCAAACACGAAGTCAAATAAATAAATAATAAATAAATAAAGTTAAAAAAAAGAAAATTGCAAATTACAAATCCCAGAATCCTCTAGAGAAATTTACTCTACTAATTTCCAGGGTAACAAATCACAGAATACTCCAGGACTACAAATTTCAAAATTTTCCAAGGCTACATATCCTAGGATCCTCCAGGACTACAATTCCCAGAATTCTCCTGGACTACAGAAGCCACAATCTTTCAGGGCTACATATTCTAGGTTCTACCAGGAGTAATATTCCCAGAATCACCCATGGCTACAAGTCCCAAAATACTCCAGGGCTACATATCCTAGTATCCTCCAGGACTACAATTCCCAGATTTCTCCTGGGCTACAAATTTCAGAAACCTCCAGTACTGCAAATCCCATAATCCTCCAGGGGTTCAAATCCCAAAATCCTCCAGGCCTAAAAATCCTATGACCACCCAAGGCAACAAATCCCAGAATTTTCCAATGCTACAAATCCCTGTATCCTCCAGTACTATATTTCCCAGAATCCTCCAGGTCTGCAAACTCCATAATTCTCCAGGACCACATAACCCAGAGTTCTCTAGGGTTAAAAATCCCAGAATGTTCTAGAGCTAAAAAACCCAGAATCTTCCAGGATTACAAATTCCATAATCCTACATGGGTACAAATCCTAGAATCCTTTAAGGATACAAATCCTATTATCCTCCAGAACTATAATTCTCAGAAATCTCCTGGGCTTCAATTGCAGGAATACTCCAGGTCTACAAATCCTATGAAATTCCAGGTCAAAAAAATCCCAGAATCCCCTAGAGCTACAAATCCCAGAATCTTCCAGGGCCAAAAATCACATAACCCTCTGGGACTACAAATCATAGGGTCCTCCAGACCAAAAATACCACAATCCTCTGGGAGCAAATGTCCCAAAATCCTTCAGTGGTAAAAAATTCAAAATCCTCCAGAACTAAAAATCCCACAATTCTCCAGGGCTTCAAATCTCATAATTCTTCTGTACTACAAATCACATAATCCTCCAGGGGTTCAAATCACATAATCCTCTAGGTCTACAAATCCTACATTCATCCAGGACTACAAATCACAGAATTTCTGAGGGCTACAATTTTCGAATCCTCAAGGACAAAAATTTTCAGAATTCTCCTGGGCTACAATTCCCAGAATCATACAGAGCTAAAAAACCCCAGAATCTCTAGTGCTACAAATCTCTGAATATTCCAGTTCTACACATCCCACAGTCCTCCAGGACTACAGATCCCAGGATCCTCATGGATTACAATTCACAAAATACTCCAGGGCTAAGAATCACAGAATCCTCTGCGGGTTCATATCCCAGAATACTCCAGGGCTACAAATTCCAAATGATTTTAAAACTACAAATCTAGGAATCCTCTAGGTATACAATTCTCAAAATCCTTCAGGGCTAAAAAGCATAGAATTCTCCTGGACTTCAAATCCCAGAATCCCCAGGAACTACGTATGACAGAATCCTCCAGAGCAAAAAATTTTGGAATTTTCCAGGTTTACAAATCCCAGATTCCTCTTCAGAAACAAATCCCATAATGCTCTAGAACTTCAGTTGCCAGAATTCTATTGCACTACAAATCTGAGAAACCTACAGGACTTCAAATCCAAGGTTCTTCAAGGACTACAAATCCCACAATCCTCCAGGGTTATATAACTAAGTAACCTCAAGGACTACAATTACTAGAATTTTACTTGACTGCAAATCCCAAAACCTTCCAGGACAACAAATCCCAGAAACAAAATGGCAACAAATCATATAATTTTGCAGGACAACAAATCCCAGAATCCTCCAGTACTACAAATCCAATAATTTTAAAGAGTTTTAAATCCCACAATCCTCCAGGGCTTGATATCACAGGATCCTTCAGGACTACAAACCCCAGAATTTCCCAGCACTACAAGTCTCAGAATCCTTCAGGACTGTATTTCCCAGAATCCTCCAGGGCAAAAATTCCCAAAATCCTTTAGAGCAACAAATCACAGAATTCTCCAGGGTTACAAATCTCAGAATCCTCCTGGGCCAAAAATTCCAGAATCTTCTAGGGCTACAATTCCCCGAATCCTCCACAGCTACAAATTCCATAACATTTCAGGGCCTTAAATGCCAGAATCCTTCAGGATTATGAACCACAGGATAGTTCAGGACTACATTTTCCAGAATCTTCCAGGTCTACATAACAAAGAACCATCCAGACCTAAAAATTCCACAATCCTCCAGGGCTACATAACCCAGTATTCTTCAGAACTACAATTCCAGATTTCTACTGGACTACAAATCAAAAAATCTTCCAGGACTACAAATCTCAGAATCCTCCAGGGCTACATATCCCAGGAGCCTAAAGGACTACAATTCCCAAAATTCACCTGGGCAACAATTTCAAACATCCTACAAGGCTAAAACTACCAGAATCCTCCTCTACTACAAATCCCATAATCCTCCAGGGCTACACAGCCTTTAATCTTACTGGTCTATATTTCCCAGAATTTTGGAGAGCTGCAATTTTAGAATCCTCAAGTACAAATATTCCCAGAATTCTCCTTGGCTACAATTCCCAGAATCCTACAGAGCTTAAAATCCCAGAATCTCTAGTGCTACAAATCCCAGAATATTCCAGGTCTACACATCCCACAGTCCTCCAGGACTACAAATCCCAGGATCCTCCAGGACTTCAATTCACAAAATCTTCCAGGGCTAAGAATCCCAGAATCCTCCAAGGGCTCAAATTCCAGAATACTCCAGGGCTAAAAATCCCAAACTTTTTAAAACTGCAAATCTAGGAATCCTCTAGAAATACAATTCTCAAAATCCTCCAGGGCTAAAAATCATAGAATTCTCCTGGACTACAAATCCCAGAATCCTCCAGGGCTGTATAACCCAGTATTCTTCAAAACTACAATTCCTGGAATTTTCAAAGACTACTAACTCTAGATTCCTTCAGGGCTAAAAAATCATATGATCTTCCAGAACTACAATTCTCAGAATTCTCATGGAATAAATACGCAGAATCCACCAGGGCTACAAATACCAGAATCCTCAGGGCTAAAAATCCCAGAATCCTCTAGGGCTACAATTCCCAGAATTCTACACAGCTACATATCCTATAATCTTTCAGAGCCTTAAATGCCAGAATCTTTCAGGATTATGAAACACACGATAGTTCAGGACTACATTTTCTAGAATTATCCAGGTCTACATGACAACGGACCCTCAGGCCTAAAAATCCAACAATCCTCCAGGGCTACATAACCCAGAATCCTTCAGAACTACAATTCCCAGAATTCTACTGGGCTACAAATTCCAAAATCTTCCAGGACTACAAATCCCAGAATCCTCCATACCTACATATCCTAGGATCCTCCAGGACTACAATTCCCAAAACTCTCCTGGGCCACAAATCCAACTATCCTACAAGGATAAAAATCCCAGAATCCTCCAGGACTACAAATCCCACAATCCTCCAGTACTAAAAATCCCACAATCATACAGGACTACAAATCCCAGGATCCTCCAGGTCTACAATTCACAGAATCCTCCAGGGCTAGGAATCTTAGAATGCACCAGGACTAAAATTCCCTGACACCTGAATGAGTACAAGTCCCAGAATACTCTTCTTAGAAAAAATCCATAATCCTCCAGGACTATGATTCCCAAAATTCTATTGCATTACAAATCCCAGAATCTTTCAAGACTGAAAATATCAGAATCCTCCAGCACTAGGTTATGCAGGATAGTGCAGAACTACAATTCCCAGAATACTACTGGGCTACAAATCTCAGAATCTTTCAGAACTGAAAATCCCAGAATCCTCCAGTATTACAAATCCCATAATCATGCACAGGTACAAATCCCAGAATCCTTCAGGGGTACAAATCTCATAATCTTCCAGAACTACAATTCCCAAAATTTTCTTGGGCTACAATTCCAAGAATCCTCCAGGTCTACGTATCACAGAAATCCCAGAATCTTCCATTACTATAAATCACAAAAGCAAAAGGGCAAAGAATCCCAAAATTTTCCAGGACTACAAATCCCAAAATCCTTCAGGACTACAAATCCTGGAGTTCTCCAAGGCTAAACATTCCACAATCCTCTAAAGCTACAAATCCCGGAATCCTCAAGGACTTAAAATCTCACAATCCTCCAGGATTAAATATCTCAGAATTCTACAGTGGTACAAAATCCAGAATCCTACTGGACTACAGAACCCACAATCCTACAGTGACACATAATTTAAGATCCTCTAGGGCTACAATTCCCAGAATTCTCCTGGGGTACAATTTCCAGAATTCTACAGAGCTACAAATCCCAGAAATCTCCAGGGGTTAAAATCCTAAAAAGCAAATGGTGACATTCCAGGATCCTTCAGGACCACAAATATCATAATCCTCCAGGACTACAAATCCCACAATCCTCTAGGATTACAAATTGCAGAATTCCCCAGGACTATAAAACACAGAATATCTCCAAGACTACAATCTCCAGAATCCTCCAGTTCTAAAAATCCCAGGATATCACAGGTTTTCTAGGGCTAAAAATTCCATTATCCTCCAGGACAGCAAGTTTAAGAATCCTCAGGGACAACAATTCCTAGAATCCTCCCTGGACAAAATATCCCACAAAACTCCAGGGCTACATATTCCAGAATCCTGCAGTAACACAAATCTCATAATCCTCCATGGGTTCAAACCCAGAATCCACCATAATTACAAATCCCCGAGACCTCCAAAACTAAAAATTCCGGAATCCTCAAGGGCTACAAATCCTACATTCTCCAGGCCTAAAAATCCAAGAATTTTCCTGGGCAACAAATTCCTGAATACTCCAAGGGTTCAAATCCCAGAATACTCCAGGGCTACAAATCACCAACTTTTTCAAAACTACAAATCTGGGAATATAATTCTCAAAATCCTCCAGGTCTAAAAATCATAGAATTCTCCTGGAATACAAATCACAGAATCCTCCAGACAGATTTGGGATTTTATACTCCTGGAGGATTCTGGGACCTTTAGCCCTAGAGGAATATGGCAGTTTTAGTCATGGAGGATCCTTTGATTTGTAGTTTTGCAGAATTCTGGGATTTCAGGCCCTGAATTATCATGGGATTTTTTTTAGTCCTGGAAGATTATGGTATTTGTAGCCCAGAATTTTGGGATTAGTAGTCCTGGATAATCCTGGGATTTGTAGTATTGGTGGATTGTGGGATTTGTAGTTCTGGAGATATCTTGATTTTGCACTACTGGAGGATTATGGGATATTTAGCTCTGGAAGAGTGTGGAATTTTTAGGCTTGGAGGACCCTTGGATTTTTAGTCCTAGATAATTCTGAGATTTGTCGCTCTAGAGGATTCTGTGATTTTTATCCCTGGAGCATTCTGGGATTTGTAGCCATTTAGGATTCTGGGAATTCTAGTCTTGGAGGATTATGGGATTCTACAAAGAGCATTCTGGGATTTGAACCTGCAGAGGAGTCTGGGAATTTTAGTACCAGAAAATCCTGGTTTTTGTATCACTGTAGGATTCTTGGATTTGTAGTCCTGAAGAATCATAGGATTTGTGGCCCTGGAGGATTCTAGAATTTGAACCTGTGTAGGATTATGTGATTTGTAGTACTCGAGGATTCTGGGATTTGTGGTTCTAGAAAATTCTGTGATTTGTTGTCATTTTGCTTCTGGGTTTGTAGTCCTGGAAGATTCTGATAATTGTAGCCATGGAGAATTGTGCAATATGTAGTCCTGGAGGATTCTGGGATATTTATTCCTGAATGATTGTGGTATTTTTAGTCCTGGAGGATCCTTGTATTTGTAGCCCTGGAGCATTTTGGGATTTGTAATTCTGGAAAATTCTGAGATTTCTAGCCATGGAGGATTCTGGAATTTGTGGTGCAGTAGATTTCTGTGAATTATAGTTCTGGAGGATTATGGGATTTGTTTATGAAGAGGATTCTGAGATTTGCATTCGTGGAGGAGTCTGTGAATTGTAGTCCTGAATGTTTTGGGATTTGTAGTCCTGGAAAATTATGGTATTTGTAGTCCTGGAGGATCCTGGAATGTTGTCATGTGCCTGTTGGTATTTGTTCCCCCCGGAGGATTGTAGGATTTGATGCTCTGCAGGATTCTGGGATTTACCGTAATGTTTCTAATAGATGTCCTTGCAGTTTACCATAAAGTCTCTAATATACGAGCTTGAAAATTTACTGTAATGTCTCTAAAATACACCCTCACACTTTACCATAATGTCTCTAAGAGACATACTCATTAATTACTGTAATGTCTCTAATAGACGCTCTGGCACTTTACTGTAATGTCTCTCATAAAAGCCCTCACACTTTACAAAAATATCTCTAATAAATGCCCTCCCAGTTTACTCTGATATCTCTAATAGACGCCTTGCAATTTACCATAAAGTCTGTAATAGTTCTTGCTAATTACCATAAACTCTATAAAAGATGTCTTCACAAATTAATGTAATGTCTCTAATAGATGTCATCATAATTTACCATAATGGCTCTAGTAGATGTTCTCACATTTTACCATAATATCTCTAATTGATACCTCACAATTTAGCATAATGTCTTTAATAGATGCCCTCACACTTTACCGTAATGTTTCTAATAGACATTCTTGCACTTTACTAACCAACTCAATCCTACTAACTAACCCTTACACACTAACTCTACTCACTAACCAATCATAACCCTGTAACCATCCCTAACCAAAAAACCAACCTTAACTCACTAACCAACACTAACCAGCCTTAAACCACTAGCCATAACAGAATAACCAACCCTAAACCACTAAGAAACCCTAATGCACTAACCAATCCTAACCAAATAACCAACTCTAAATAACTAAGTTTAATTCAGTAACCAACCCTAAACTACTAACCATAAACATTCACCAACAATAACCAACTAAATAACACTAACTCAATAAACCTTCCTACTAACAAAACCTTAATCACTAAATGACTTTAACCCACTATCCAACCCTAACCAAATAATCAAACCTACCTCACTAACCAGCCATAAACCACTAATCCTAATCGACTAACCAACCCTAACCACGCAACCCTAACTCACTAACCAACCCTTACAACTAACCAATCCTAACTAACTAACCAACAAATCTAACAAACCATTACTCAGTAACCCGCCATAAAAAACTAACACTAATACACTAACCAACCCTAACCTTCTAACCAACCCTAACACACTAACCAACCCTAACCAAATAAGCCTAACCCAATAACCAAACCTAACCTATTATCTGTTATGTACAAACTCTAACCAACTAAACAACCATAACTCACTAGCCAGCCATAAATGACTAACACTAACAGTAATCGATCCTAACCCACTAACCAACCCTAAACCCCTAATTAACCCTAACCAACTGAACAACACTATCACACTAAACAGCCATAAACCACTAACCCTAATTCACTGACCAACCCTATCTAAATAACCCTAACCCAGTTACAAACCCAAACCAACTAACCAAACCTAACACACTAACCAAACTTAACCCAATAATCAACTCTAAATAACTATCTGGAAAGTGAATTATATATGCTATTTGATTGGACGCACTGAAACAAATATTTTAACCAATGATCTTTACCTAAAAGTTTGAAACAGGTGGTTTGAATCACTACACAGTGAATTGTATGTGACAACTGAATGATTGCACTGAAACCAATATTTGAACTGGCGATCTGAAACTAAAAAACTAACAGGTGCATTAGAATCATTAGGAAGTAAATTAGAGACATTACAGTAAAATGCGAAGGCATTTGTTAGAGACGTTAAGGTAAATTGTGAAGGTGTCTATTAGAGACATTATGGTAAAGTGTGAGGGATTCTATTAGAAGTATAACGGTAATTTACAAGAGTGTCTTTTGGAGACATTATGGTAAAGTGCAAGGGATTCTATTAGAGACAAAATGGTAGTTTACAAGAGCGTCTATTAGAGACATTGCAGTAATTTCTGAGGGTGTCAATTATAGACATTATGGTAAACTTCAAGGTCATCTGTTACAGACATTATGGTACAGTGTGAGGACATATATTAAAGACATTATGGTAAAGTGCAATGACGTCTATTAGAGACATTATGGTAAAATGCGAGGATGTATATTAAAGACATTACAGCAAAGTACGAGGATGTATATTGAATACATTGCAGTAAAATGCGATAGTGTCTATTAGAGATATTACGGTAATATGCGATGGTGTCTTTAAGTGACATCATGCTAAAGTTTCAGTTCATCTATCAGCGACATTATGGTAATTGCTGATGGCATCTATTAGAGGCATTATGGTGAGGTTCGAGGGCATCTATTAGAGATACTACGGTAAATCGTGAGAGCATCTACTAGTGACATTCCTGTAAAGTGTGAGGTCCTTCATTACAGACGTTATGGTAATTTTCGAGGATGTCTATTAGAGATATTATGGTAAACTGCAAGGGAGTCTATCAGAGACTTTGCAATACATTATGAAGGTTTCTATTAGAGGCATTATGGTAAAATGCAAAGACTTCTGTTAGCAACATAATTTAAATTGCAAGGGCGTCTTTTAGAGACATTATGGTGAGGTGTGAGGGTGTCTATAGAGACATTATGGGAAATTGCCAGGTTGTGTATTAGAGACATTAGGAAAAAATACAAGGGCGTCTATTAGACATATTGTAGTTAATTATGAGAATGTATATTACAGACGTTACAGTAAATCGTGAGGGTGTCTATTAGAGACATTATGGTAAACTGTGAGTGTGTCTATTAGAGGCATTACAATAAATCCCAGAATCCTCCAAGTCAACAAAACCCAGAATCCTCCAGGACTACAAACCCTTGAATACTCCATTGCTAAATATCCCATAATCCTACTTTGAAATTCATCTCAGAATCCTACAGGGCTAAAATTCCCATAATTCTCCTGGGCTTCAAATCCCATAATCTTCTAGGTCTACAAATCCCAGAATTTTTCAGGACTACAAATCCCAGGATCATTAAGGGCTGCATCCTAGATTCTTTATGGACTAAAACTCAGTGTCTTCCAGGTCTACATATCCCATGATGCTACAGAAGCACAATTCCCAGAATTTTCCAGTATTACAAATCCCAGAATCCTATGTGAGTAAAAATTATACAATTCCCCAAGACTACAAATTGCAGAATTTTTGAGTGTTAAAATACCCAGATTATTGGGGCTACAAATCCCAGAATAATCCAGGGCTTAAAATTGAAGAATCCTCTAGGGCTACAAATTCCACAATCCTCAAGGACTACAATTCCCAGAATCCTCCAGAACTACAATTACAAGAAACCTACAAAACTAAAAATTCCAAAAAGATTCCAAAACTACAAATCTCAGAATCTTCCAGGACTACAAATCCCAGAATCCTCCAAAACTACAAATCCTAGGATCTTACAGGACTAAAGTTCCCATAATACTCCAAGGCTACATGATCAAGGATCCACCAAGACTGATGTTCAGAATCCTCCAGGGCTAAAAATCACAAAATCCTTCTGGACTACAAATCCCTGAACACGCCAGGACTAGAAATCTCAAAATCTACCAGTAATACAAATCCCAGAATTCTTCTGAGCAACAATTCCCAGACTCTTCCAGGGCTACAAATCCAATGATCTTCCAAGACTATCAATCCTAGAATTTTCCATGACTACAAATCCAAGAATCCTCAAGGCTTTAATTTCTCAGAATCATCCAGTTCTAAAAAATTCTGTATAGTCCAGGACTACAAATCCCAGAATCCCCCAGGGTTACATATCCTAGGATCATCCAGGACTACAATTTCCAGAATCCTCCAGAGATACAATACCCAGAATTCTCCTGGGCTACAATTCCAAAATTCCTACAGGCCTAAAAATCCCAAAATCCTCCAGGGCTACAAATCCCAGAATCTTCCAGGACTACAAATCCCACAATCATTCAGGACTACAAATCCCAGAGTATTCGAGGGCTACAATCTGAGAATCATCCAGTACTAAAATTCTCAGAAACCTCCCGGACTAAAAATTTGATGAAACTCCAGTAATACAAATCCCATAATTCAGCACGGGTTGAAATCCCCGGTTTCTCCAGGGCTACATGTCCCAGAATGTTCCAGGACTAAAACTCCCATAATCCTCCAGCACTAAATATCCCATAACCATCCAGGACTACAAATCAGAGAATCCTCCAGGCCTAAAATTACCACAATACTGTGGGAGTAAATGTCCCAGAATCCTGCAGAACTAAAAATCCCACAATCCTCCAGTACTGCAAATCCCATAATCCTCCAGGTCTACAAATCCCAGAAACTAAAATGGCAAAAAAAATCACAGATTTTTCCTACACTACAGATTCCAGAATCCTTCTGTACAACAAACCCCAAAATCCTTCAGTGCTACAAATCCTATTATCCTCCAGGGCTACAAATCTTATGATCCTCCAGGGCTATAAGAACAAGAATCTTCCAGTACTACAAATCCCATAATCCATCAGGGGTTCAAATCCCAGAATCTTCTAGGGATACAAATTCTATGATCTTACAGGACTACAAATCAGAGAATTTTTGAGGGTGTCAAATCCCAGAATTTTCCAGGGCTACAAATTCCAGAATCCTCCAGGGCAACAATCCCAGAATCCTCCACAGCTACAAATCCCATAATCATTCAGGGCCTTAAATGCCAGAATCCTCCAGGATTATGAACCACAGGATAGTTCATGACTACATTCCCCAGAATCCTCCAGGTCTACATAACAAAAATCCCTCCAGGCCTAAAAATCCCACAGTACTCCAGGGATACATAACCCAGTATCCTTCAGAACTACAATTCCCAGAATTCTATTTGGCTACAAATCCCAAATTCTTTCAGGACTACAAATCCCCGAATCCTCCACGGCTACATATCCTAGGATCCTCCAGGACTACAATTCCCAAAATTCTCCTGGACAATAATTCCAACTATCCTACGAGGCTAAAAATTCCATAATTCTCCAGGACTTCAAATCCCACAATCCTCCAATATTACAAATACCATAATCCTCCACGGGTTCAAATCCCAGAATCCTCCAGGGCTATAAATCCTATGATCTATAGGACTACAATTCCCAGAATTTTCAAGGGCTACAATTTTGGAATCCTCAAGGAAAAAATTCCCAGAATTCTCCTGAGCTACATCTCCCAGAATTCTACACAGCTAAAAATCCCAGAATTTCTAGCGCTACAAATCCCAGAATATTCCAGGTCTACACATCCCACAATCGTCCAGGACTACAAATCCCAGAATCTTCCAGTATTACAAATCCCATAATCCTCCACAGGTTCAAATCCCAGAATCCTCCAGGGCTATAAGTCCTATGATCTTATAGGACTACAATTCCCAGAATTTTCAAGGGCTACAATCTTGGAACTCTCAAGGAAAAAAGTCCCAGAAGTCTCCTGGGCTACATCTCCCAGAATTTCTCATGCTAAATATCAAAGAATATTCCAGGTCTGCACATCCCACAATCATCCAGGACTACAAATCCCAGGATCCTTCATGACTACAACTCACAAAATCCTCCAGGGCTAAGAATCCCAGAATTCTGGGATTTGTAGTCCATGAGACTTTGGGGATTTGTATCCCTGAAGGATTCTGGGATTCGTAGTCCTTCATGATTGTGGGATGTGTAGCCCTGGAGGATTCTGGGATTTGTGGTCACCAAGGATCCTGGGATGTCACCAATTTCCTGCTGGGATTTGAACCCCTCCAGATTTTTGGGATATGTACCACTGTAGGATTCTGGGAATTGTACCCAGGAGAATTCTGGGAATTGTAGTCCTGGAGTAGCTGAGAATATGTGGCCCTGGAGGATTGTGGATTCTGTAGTACAGGTGGATTTGGGATTTTATACCACTGGAGGATTCTGGGACATTTAGCCCTAGAAAAACAGTTTTAGGCATGGAGGATCCTTGGATTTGTAGTCTTGGAGAATTCTGGGATTTCAGGCCCTGAATGATTATGGGACTTTTTAGTCCTGGAAGATTACGGTATTTGTAGCCCAGAATTTTGGGAATTGTAGACCTGGAGGATCCTGAGATTTATAGCCCTGAAGGATTGTGGGATTTGTAGACCTGGAGGATTGTGGGATTTGTAACCCTGGAGATATCTTGATTTTTTTACTACAGGAGGATTCAGGATATTTAGCTCAGGAAGAATGTGGAATTTTTAGGCTTGTAGGATCCTTGGATTTTTACTCCTAGATAATTCTGAGCTTTGTCTCATTAGAGGATTCTGTGATTTTTATCCATGGATGATTCTGGGATTTGCAGCCCTTTAGAATTCTGGAAATTCTAGTCTTGGAGGATTATGGGATTCTCTGAAGAGGATTCTATGATATGATCCTGCATGGGAGTCTGGGAATTTTAGTCCTGGGGATTCTGGTATTTGTAGTACTAGAATATTCTGGGATTTGCAGCCCTGGAGGATTGTGGGATTTGTAGTCCTGGAAGATTCTGAGTTTTGTAACTCTGGAGGATTCTGGGAGATTTAGCCCTAAAGTTTATGGGATTTTTAGGCCTGGAGAATCCTTTAATTTGTAGTCCTGGAAGATTTTGGGATTTGTACCCCTTGAAGATTCTGGAAATTGAACCCCTGGAAGATCCTTGGATTTGTATTCCCTGAGGATTGTGGGATTTGTACCCTGGAGGGTTATGGGATTTGTAGCTCTAGAGGATTCTGAGAGTTGTGGTTCTGGAAGGTTCTGGTTTTTGTATCACTGTAGGATTCTGTGCTTTAAAGTCCTCGAGGATCATAGGATTTGTGTCTCTAGAGGATTCTGGAATTTGAACCCGCTTAGTATTATGAGATTTGTAGTACTGGAGGATTCTGGGATTTGTATTTCTGGAAAAATCTGTGATTTGTTGTCATTTTGTGTCTGGGTTTGTAGTCCTGGATGATTCTGGGAATTGTAGCCATAAAGAATTGTGGAATATGTAGTCTTGGAGGATTCTGGGATATTTATTCCTGGATGATTGTTGTATTTTTTTGTTCTGGAGGATCCTTGTATTTATACCCTGGAGAATTCTGGGATTTGTAGTCCTGAAAATTCTGTGATTTTTTTGCCTCTTTGCTTCTGGGATTTGATGTTTTGGGAGATTGTGGGATTTGTAGCCCTGGAAGATTCTGAGAATTGCAGACTTGGAGGATCCCTGGATTTGTAGTCCTGAAAATTTTTAAGATTTGTAGCCATGGAGTATTCTGGGAATTGTAGTCCTGGAGGATCCTTGATCTTATAGCCCTGAAGTATTCTGGGAATTGTAGTCCTGGAGGATCCTTGATCTTATAGCCCTGGAGGATTCTGGGATTTGAAACCCTGGAGGGTTCTGGGTCATGTAGATCAGGAGGTTTCTGGGAATTGTAGTCTTGCACTATCCTGGGTTTTGTAGTCCTGGAGGATTCTGATATTTCTGGCCTTGAAAGCTTATGGGTCTTGCAGTCCTAAAAATTTTGGAATTTGTAGCCCTGGTGGATTCTTGGATTTGTAGTGCAGTAGAATTCTGTGAATTATAGTTCTGGAGGATTATGGCATTTGTTTACAAACAGGATTTTGGATTTGTACTCATGCAAAAGTCTGTGAATTATAGTCCTGTAGGATTCTGGCATTCTTAGCGCTGGAGGATTCTGTGAATTGTAGACCTGAAGCATCTTGGGATCTGTAGTCCTGAAGGACTGTGGGATTTGCAGTCCTGGAATATTCTGGGATTTTTAGTTCTGGAGGTTTCTGGTAATTGTAATACTGTAGGATCATGGAATTTGTTGTCCTGTAGGATTGTGGGATTTTTAGCCTTGTAGTTTAGTTGGAATTGTTGCCCAGGAGAATTTTGGGAGTTGTAGTCCTGGAGGATCCTAGGATATGTAGCCCTGGAGGATTCTGGGTTTTCTGACTTGGAGGTTTCTGGGGTGTACCATAATGCCTCTAATAGACATCCTCACAGTTTACTGTAATGTCTCTAATAGATGCAGTCACAAATTACCATAATGTCTCTAATAGATGTCCTTTCACTTTACTATAATGTCTGTAATAGAAGAGCACGTACTTTTCAATAATGTCTCTAATAGATGCCCTCCCATTTTCTGTAACGTCTCTAATAGACACCCTCAAACTTTACCATAATGTCTCTAAAAAATGCCAGCCAAATTTACTCTGATATCTCAAATAGACACCTTGCAATTTACCATAAAGTCCTTAATAGAAGCTCTGGCAGGGGCTGGAGAGATGGCTCAGCGGTTAAGAGCACCATCTGTTCTTCCAGAGGACCCGGGTTCAATTCCCAGCACCCATATGGCAGCTAACAACTGTCTGTAGTTCCAGACAAAACACCAAGGCAAATAAATAAATAAATAAAAAGTTGAAAAAATAAAAAGAAGCTCTGGCATATTACTGTAACCTCTCTAAAAGACATCATCATAGAAACATTATGGTAAAGTGTGAGGGATTCTATAAGAGACATAACGGTAGTTCACAAGGACATCTATTAGAGACATTATGGCAATTTTCGAGGGTGTAAATTATAGACATTATGGTAAACTGTGAGTTCAACTTTTATAGACATTACTGTAAAGTGCGAGGACTTATACTAAAGACATTATGGTAAAGTGTAGTAGCGTCTATTAGAGACATTACAGTAATATGTGAGGGTGGCTTTTAGTGGACATTATGGTAAAATTTGAGGGCATCTATCAGAGACATTATAGTAAATGGTGAGGGCATCTATTAGAGGCATTATGGTGAGGTTTGAGGCCACTTATTAGAGCTATTACGGAAAATTGTGAGGGCATCTACTAGTGACATTACCGTCAAGTGAGAAGTCCTCATTTAGAGACATTATAGTAATTGGTGAGGGCGTCTATTAGAGATATTATGGTAAAGTGCGAGGGCATCTATTAGAGACTTTACAATACCTAAGCACCTTACTGGTAGAGAAACAGCATAGCATGAGCTGTACCTGCATTTTACTTCAAGATGAAAATTACCTAGAATAATGGGGACACTGAAATATGAAAAATTATAAATCTAAAAGCAAATAATCTTTTTAAAAGAAAATCTGAGTAATAATGATACTTTAGATCTAATTTGAGAATAAAGAGTCCAATAGTTACAAAAAGAAATGAATAAAAAATCACATGAATTTAAATGAAAACTATCTGGCAGAGCTGTATTTTTTTCAAGAATAAAACAAGAAATTTATAGCCCACCAGTCCTTAAGAATGTCTATGATTCTGTCATACCTCAATGAGTAGTTTGTTAATGTCCCCAGTTTGATATAGATTTGTGCCTCATAGCAGGGTGGAAATTGAGAGTACTTTGTCACGCGCCACCTCATCCCGCAAAGAGCATGCAACACTGGATCCTTCTCTTGCAGTTTATTTGGGCTTTAATTATCTTCTTATTTTTGACTCACTCACTCATTTTCTCACTCACTCACTCACTCACTCAGATGAATAACCACTCTCTCACAAATGACAAATGACAATGGGGGGAAGCCCACGATCATTCACGATCACCATGATCACTCTCAGCTTGGCCATCAAGTGATCAAATTCTCCCATCCAATTACCTAAAAGATAACTAGACAATTGTTTAGACAAGTTAGCAGCATGGGTAAAATTCTCATACTGTACGCTGGTAATACACAGCCCTTGGAACTTCCATCCACAGCCAAGCTGGGCCAGCTGCCACAATACATCAACTTGCTCTTGAACTAAATCAATCCTTTGATTGACAATCATCAATCCTCCTTTAATTATAAGTAAAGCTTCATCATGTAAACATCTACCATTAATCCCGTATAAAAGCCAATTATCCAAAGGATTCACTTTCATCCTCATCTGGTTATGACTCTTATTAACCCTCAGCCCATGCAGGTTTAAGAGGCAAGGGCACCAGCCTAGTTCTGACTGCCTTCCATGCCTCCGGGCTGAAAGAGCATCCTTCTCTAAACTACCCATACTATCTCTAATGCAAAGTGTCTAGAGGGTAGATTAGCACACAGTAAGAAGAAGGCATACATCTAAAGAATAATTCCTGTCTGCCAAAGAACAGAGCCACACTCTGGGAAAGGAAAGCAAGCAGCTTCAAGGTCTGAGAAAGATTTGCATTAAAAGACAAAAAACTGTTGATTTGTTTTCTGCTGAGAGGGCGGGGCAGCTGCTCCTCTGCTTTTCACTCTGAGCTGTCAGCTTCAGTCAGCAGGAGGTCTTTGTCCCTGTCCCAGAGAGACTGCAGTCTGAGATTTGAAGTGTGATTTGAGGTGTGGGTCATCTGCATCCTGTGAAAGTCTGCATTCTGTGGAAAAACCACAAACATACCCTCTCCCCCACACCAGAACTGGGTCTGGTCTAATTTAAGTGCCATCTGCCAGATTTTTTCATTGATCCTGAAATAAGGCCACGTTGCTAAACCCCTAGTATTTATCAGCTGCAGTAAGTGACTGAGAATCCAGTTAAAACATTTAAAATATGAATAAATGAAGGATAAATGGTCTTTGGGCATGGCTGCATATTCTCTCTTCATAGTTTTAAGACAAACTTTAAGAGTGCAATGAGAGTTGCTTCCACAATTGTCAGACCTATAAAAATTATAAGAAATCTCAGTCTTCAGCACAAAATTTGGCAAAACTTTAATTACGTTTGGAAACTCTATAAGCAATGGCTCTTAACATCCTTAGCCTTTCCCCCAGAATGTGCAGAGGCAAAAAGTTAAGATGAAAACAAGTATCAACAGAAACATGAACATAGGCCATCCTTCCAAATGAGGGAATATGAGTAACATCACTCTGTCAAATATGATTAGGAGCAAAATGCCCCAAGGATTCATTCTAAAATAGTTTACTGACAGGAATTCTGTACACAAAGGACACTGTTTGACTATTTGAATGGCTTGGTCCTTTGTGATCTTGAAATTAAATTTCAAAAATCCAACATTAAGATAAAATCTTTGATGGACTTAAAATACATTTGCAAATGCATTAAACATTAAACATAACATATGTTGATTCAGTAAACTGATCAGCACAGACATTGCCTTTACTAGGAAGGTCAGAATGAACACACAAACATCCCACATAAACTAGCTTGAGTTCTGTCCCACAAAAGCCTGTATTTTTAATGAAAGTTGGCATACTTTACTCACAGGTGCAATATAACTAGCTGTTTCTGAAAGGATCTGTGCCACACATATTGACTATATCAGTGAACAGATTAAATCGTTTAAGGGAATTTATATTAAGGCCAGTTGTACAGCTACAAACTATGCCACTTGAGCAGATTTGGCTGCTATGATTTACACATCTGTAAGTTGTGAAGAGACCACAATTGCACAGCATTTTCTAGCCTTCTTTAAAGGTCGTAATGACTCTGGGAAAACACATTGAATGAGTCTTTAAAAAGTCAATCAATTTTGAAGAAAGGATAGTGATTATTAAAATCACACATTTTTGAGCACATAAAATGTACATTCTGAATTAGTGGCTTGTACCCATGAATGTCACAAATATCCAGAGTCTAGGCTGCTCAGAAACCTGCTCATGGGGCCTGGAGCCTGGCCTTCATTCTTATGCTAAAGACCGTGGCTGCCTAGGCCTCTAGAGCCTAAGGCAGGTTAAACTGAAGGCTCCTGCTATGGTTGAGCCTTGAAGCCTAGGGCTTGGTAGTAGTAAGACCCAAATGGAGGCTTCATTAGCATAAGGTTTAAAACTTTACACTGTATGTTACCAATGTTTGTAAATTAAACTTAAATCTTTATGGAATTACATTTAATACAGCCAGGCAATAAGACAAAACAACTTAGCAGGGCAGTATTTATAAGAGATTATAAATAAGGAATTAAACTACACCCATGGTACAGTAGCAAAAATCTAAGGAAAAGATAAGAGACATGGTATAGCAGCTCATACCAAAAAAAAAATTGGACGTGAGGTTGAAGACCCCATCCTTATATGTCTTTTACTCCTTATTTCAAAAATCTTTTTCTGAGTTTTTCCCAAAGAGCCCCAGCCTTGCTATTGCTGTTACTTTCACTTTGAGCCAAAACTGTTGTTACTGTTACCTTGAGCTCAAGGTTACTGTGCATCCACAGCTACAACAGATTGCACCCACATGCCGTGGGTCCACAGCAGCAAGAGGTTTCACCCACTCGTTGGTGAGTTCCCTCTTCTCTGCCTTTATCTACAGGTCAGAGCTACCCCACTAGTGCCAAGAGGTTATCCTCACTCCTTGGTGAGCTCCCTCTTTCTCCACCTTATCTTTATAGGCCGGAGCTACCCCACTCTAATCGCGACTCCCACTTTACCTGGGACTGACTGGTGCACCCCCCGACTGCAGAAGAGTTCTGAATCCTGTCGTTCATTGGTGCGAGTTTAGTTCTTATCTCTTCCTGGTACGGGCCATCACTTGTCATGCATCACCTTGTCCCACAAGGAGCACACAACACCAGATCCTTCTCTTGCACTTTATTCGGGCCTTTAATTATCTTCTTATCTTTGACTCACTCACTCATTCTCTCACTCACTCACTCACTCACTCAGACGAATAACCACTCTCTCACAAATGACGAACGACACTGGGGGGAAGCCTACTCTTAGTGAAATACCTCAGGGCTTCCAATCCAAGATAGCCACATGGGCATCACCAATAGACTCAGATACGCAGAAGCAAGCCAGATCCTTGGCCTTAGCCAAATATGGAGTTGTTTACCAGGGAGATTGCTCAATGCCAGCACCATCTTAAGGTGTGGTTGTACCCAGCTCCCTATAGTACTTTGTAGTGGTTTGTGAACAAATAGCTAAATAATCTTGTGTGAATCCTATCAATAAAATTTCTAACAGGCCTGCTTACACACGCTTATCTCTGTGGTGTTTTAGAAGTAGTCATTGCTTAGTTAAATTTTATTTTGTGAGATTTAACATCTCTTTAGCATGGGTAAATCCTGTATATCAACAATTTTATTTTTACACATCACAACTTATTAGTTAAGTGTTACCTAGCACATAAGATGCCTTTAAAACCTTCACAAAAGGGGCTGGAGAGATGGCTCAGTGGTTGAGAGCACCGTCTGCTCTTCCAGAGGACCCAGGTTAAATTCCCAGCGCCCACATGGCAGCTGACAGCTGTCTGTAGTTCCAGTTCCAGGCAAACACCAAGGCAAATAAATAAATAAATAAATAAATAAAGTTTTTTTTTTTTAAAAAAAAAAACCTTCACAAAATTAACTATAAATGAATCTTACATGTTAAGTTTGAATGCAAAATGCTAAATTTCTAGAATGTGCTAGAGAAACTACACTTCTTGATGTTTGGCAACCAGCTTTTCAGAAATTGACTACAAATATGTTTCTACAAACAGCTTCCTCCTCTCAAATCTATGGGTGGGTTTAAGTCACAAAGAAAAGCTATGTAGAGGCTTGGACTAGGACCAGGAAGTTTTAAGGATCATGTGGGACCTCAGACAATAGGGATTCTGGCTCAAGGTTAAATGCAGGTTCCAGAAAAAAATCACACTTGCATTTCCACCTCAATGTCTAGTTCATCTCACCTTTTGATAATAGCCCTTCACTCACCATGTTGCAGTTTCTCAGCTTCGCCATGTCCTCTGCTCAGCTGCCTGCCATAGATCAAACAGCACAAAAACACAAACCTTTGGCACCACTTCCTCCTCAAAGAAAAGCCTGAGTCTAGCAACAGGAAGAGCCCACCAACAATTCTGATTGACAGGTCACCTGGAGGGCCTGATTGTCTAATTGAGGCCTGAGTGACAAGATCACCTCCCAGGGGATTGAACTGTTCTTAAAGACACAGTAATGTGGTCATTGACCTGACCTTCTACCACAGATAAAAACAACCAGAGACAAAGATCTCTTCTAGATCAGAACAGGTGTATTTCAATAGCAATAGTCTCTGGTTCTAATAGCAAATGTTGCTATTTTCCTGGACTCCATAGGCACTTTCAAATCTCTAACTAGCATTTACAACTCACTATAATTTGCTGGGTGGTTTGTATCCAGTAAGATTTTTTTTTTTTTTAAAAAAAGCCTTTATTTATTTATTTGCCTTGGTGTTTGCCTGGAACTGGAACTACAGACAGTTGTTAGCTGCCATGTGGGTGCTGGGAATCAAACCCGGGTCCTCTGGAAGAGCAGATGGTGCTCTTAACCACTGAGCCATCTCTCCAGCCCCAAGATTTCTTTTTTTTTTTTTTTAAAAAAAAACCTTATTTGTTTTATTTTTTTTTAAACTTTATTTATTTTATTTATTTGCCTTGGTGTTTACCTGGAACTGGAACTACAGACAGTTGTTAGCTGCCATGTAGGTGCTGGGAATCAAACCCAGGTCCTCTGGAAGAGCAGATGGTGCTCTTAACCACTGAGCCATCTCTCCAGCCCCTCCAGTAAGATTTCTATGATTAGTTTAAGTTTTCTGTTTCTCCTGTGTTTACTTTATTGTTTCTATGTTTATTTTAATTTTTTGTTATTATTTTGAATTTTTTTAGGAAATTGGTCTATGGGTCTTCTCACTATATTTGTAAATAAGGCTGAAATTTGATAAAGTTTTCAAATGGACTAATTCAACCTGCAGAAAGTCTACAGGCTGAAAAACTAAGAGACCTCTATTTTGCTTGATTTGGAAGATGGAATCTCAGTTGTGGTTTGGACTACTGGCAACAGAATATATGTTTGTTCTACTTTTATGCTTAAATCTTACCATTCTGTTTCAATTTTTTATGACTTATGAGATTAACAGTTTTGGAGAGACATAGAGTACTCTTACTTCCAAGCATTACAAAGAAACACAGGCAGTGTTTGAAACCTCTGAAAAACAGGAGAATATTACTAGTTTGTGAACTATTGGTATCTAATTTCATGGTGCTAGGGTGAGGCATAAGCACCTTGGTGCCCAGATATTATAGGATTGAGGAATGTCACCTATGCAAGAAAGTGCAGGGAAAACTGCAAAGAACAGATAGCAGTAGAGAAGGGATTTCCTGAACCAGGGTACAACTGAGAGTCAGAGCTACTGGAAATCTGATTTCTGGACTCACAGACACAATGTGTACTGCAGAAGTTCACTTCCAGTGGGACCAAGACAAAACAGAAAGCCACTTTTATCTGCTTCCCTGATAAACTTAATATAGGCACAGGATGGATTGTTGAGTGGCTGCAGAGACACAAGGCTAGTTACTCAGTCAAGTGATGACACCTCCCCCACCAATGTCATAGCTGCCACCAGATCCTTAACTCCTTTAAGTCCTTAAACTGTTTTCTTTTTTAAAAAATTCTTTAATTTTTAAAAAGTATGGGATTTGGTTATGTGAATCCAATATAAATATCTGTCATCATTTGTAGAGGTTCATTACAAATTATTATTAATTACTGTTTTAAAACATTCTACTGCTAGTTTCAGATGTTTCACTGAAATATTGATACAAATTTACAGTAGGAGTTTTCTCCTTTAATAACTTGTATAAAATGTAGGCTGCCACCAAATGTACTAATCAGAATCAAGATAAGTTTTACATTTAAGTTAGTTTTATTTTTAGGTACATTGGTCATAGGTTCTAAGCAGGATTCAACTGTATAATACTGGAATTTTTTCTGTAGACCAGGCTGATCTCACATTCAAAAAATTTTATTGCTTCTGTCTCCTGAGTGCTGATATTAAAAGTGTGCAAGGCCGAAAAGAACTGAAGTTTGATCTCATCATCTCAAATAATCCAAATTACACATAGTCCTTAAATTTTAACATTTAAAACAAATCCCTCAGGTGTACACAAATGTTTGTGTTTTTGTAAATTTCACAAAAATTCCTAGTACCAAGAATAAAAATCACATCATCTAAGACAGAAGGAAGAAGTCTTTGGCTTCAGCTCTTCTCTATTTTTTTTGTTCTTGACATTTTAAATTTCTTTCTTCTGTCTTGTATAAATTTTGATTCAGCACTGAATATTAGTATGTTTAACCCCATCACCTGTCCCTATTATTATAATTTAGAAAATTTAGAAAAAATCATTCACTTTAACTTTACATGAACTATTTCCTTTTCCAAACGTTCCTAAATTATGTCAATGCCTCTTCCACTCCAGAAGAAGGCTATCCAAAAGGGTACATTAACAAAAATGATAGGTGGGAAATATCTTTAATTACTGGATCAAAATGAGAACTCTGATATTATATAATCTTATATTAACTTAAACATAATTGATATTTTTAAATTTTAAATTGAGTGCCATAGAGTTACATCAAAACTTTGCCCTAACAAAAACTGATAGATAGTCATTATTTTCAGGTGAATAAGGGATGATCAACATTTATTCTTAATACAAATTAATTAGTAAAACACACTGATAAGTTTTCTCAGGAGAATATTTAATGTCAGCCTCTCTAAGAAAATACTAAGTAAGTTTTTTTGTCTGGTTGTTACAAGTAATGCTTCCTGCACGTATAGAAGTACAAAGAAAAAGAAAAGAATACGTTTTGTAGTATAATATCAATTTGTAGAAAATCATAATTACATGTACAATAATACCTAAAATATGTTTTACCTGTCACTCCAGTGTATGATATCTGAGACACTTTTAAAATTATGTAAGCAGAATGCATGTATGCTTGCTCCCCAAAATTCAAAATGGAACATAAGAGATTACTTTGCATTAGAGATGATTGCAAGCTGTCAGGCTGAGAATGGAACAAGAGTAATTAGAAAGATGATCCAGAGATCCTAACTAGTGAACAGTCTCTCCAGACATATGCAATATATTATTTAATATGAACATATTTTACAGTCTTGTGATAGTGTAAAATGTAGTAAGAAGAAAGCACACTGAGGAACCTAAGCCATGAATTTATAAAGACCTCTTCTAGTAAGGCAGAAATGCTGAGCTCTTGGTTAGAAATGTGAATTCAAAGATTTGTTGATATTTAGTCATTATATTTAAAAACTGAAAAATGATTTTTAAACATAATAGCTAAACCAGACTTGAAGTACTCTATCTTAATTATGGTAGAGAATATTTAATTCAGAAAACTTCATGTAAACAACAATGTTCAGTATAATATATAAAATCACACATTTTATGATAGTGCTAGAACAGAAATAACCTACAATCATCATATACACAAACACACACACACACATGCACACAACTTTGTAATTCAGAATCACAAATTGTATTTGTACTAGCCAGAACACAACTGTGCAGTTGAGGCTGTCTTCTAAAACAAGGCTATTAAATAATTCCATTAATTTAATTGGAATGATTAGAGGCATGAAATAATACATATTGGAAATGTTTCTGTTTACAAATTGATTCTAGATGTAAGAATTCAAGAAGCTTCTGGAAGCAAGCCATCATTTCAGTGGATAATCTTATAAATATATGTGGATATATAATACATATTTAATCAAATCTGAATATTGGGGAGAGAGCACCCAGCCAAATCCTAGGGAGAAAACTCAAGAAATTCTTAAAACTTGAATACAAAGGTAAACAGCTGAGTCTGTCACACACACTTTTAATCCCAGCACAGTGAAAGCTGTGATTGGTGACCTCCACCCTTAATCCCACAACTCCAGAGACAGAACTTCTGTTTTGTGAGTTCAAGGCTCCATTAATTTTAACCTGGATAGGTATATAGGTAACTGGGAGAAGCTACCGGCAGTAACAACCAGGAGAGTTGCTGAGGAAGTTGCAAGACAGCTGGGTGAAAATTGACTGTGGTGCTTCCTCTCAGATATTTTAGCCTTCCCCAGATATTTGGCTCTGAGTCTTATTCACTCTACAACAAATACAAGCTAATATACCTCTTGAGAATATGTTGCTTATACCTTTCAGCTATTTTTCAAATTAGCAGCACATAATTACATTTATATAATCAACTTGTTGGTCCAGGACATTTCCTTATCTGAAACAAAAATATTAGGAAAAATAGAAAACATTATTGCAGATGGTGCTGGGTCAGGATAAATAGCACAAGGGATGGAGCTAAAGCCTGCAAGTCATAGTGGGGGTTAGAACGCACTGAAAGATGTGTATAATCACAGGTGTCTGCATTCCTGTTGTGTCAACAATTGGGACTATGCAGTCATGTTGGTACTGATCTGTTCTACTATCAGGTGTCTTGTGACAGGAGCACTAATCACCCCATATACTTCCATGACTCTTTGACTCTGTGAACTCTTGACCTGTTCTCTCTTCCACCCAGCACTTGCCCCTGTCCATGATTGAGAATCCATATTACAGTGATGTCACTAGACACTCCCATGTAAAAGGACCCTCTCTGTCCTTAATGAGACAAACTTGGGGGCCATATTATGTAGACTTTACTTTGGACCACCAATCATTTGTGTTAATGTACCATTTTAGATAGCATTCTTCTGGAGTTGAGGAGGCATTGACATATTTTAGGAAAGTTTGGAAAAGGAAATAATTAATGAGAAGTTAAAGTGAATCATTTTTTCAAATTTTTTTAAAAAAAAATCCAGTTGACATAAATGTTAGAGATAAGCAAAATATAATGAAGGAGACTATTTCTGGGGTTAAACACACTAATATGCAATGCTGGATCAAAATTTATAGAAGAGAGAAGAGTGAAATTTAAAATGGCAAGAACAAAAAGAATAGAGAAGAGCTGAAGCCAAAGTCATCTTCCTTCTGTCGTAGCTGTTGTATTTGTCATTCTTGATACTTGGAATTTCTGTGAAATTTACTAAAATCCAAAGATTTGTGCATACCTGTGAGGGATTTTTTAAAATGTTTGAAAATTAAATGACTTTCTTTAATCTGGATTATTTGAGATGATGAGATCAAACTTCAGCTGCTTTTGGCCATGCACACCTTTAATACCAGCACTCAGAAGTGAGAAGCTGTAAGAAGTTTTGAGTGAGATCAGTCTGAATATAGAATAAATTCCAGTATTATACAGATAAACCCTGCTTAGAAACTGTACCAAAAGTACCCTAAAAATAAAATCAACCAAAATATAATTCATCTTTAATCTGATAGGTATATTTGGTGGTAGCCTACTTTTATACAAGTTATTAAAGGAGAAAGCTCTTACTGTAAATTTGTATCAATATTTTAGTGAAGCAGCTGAATCTAGCAGTAGATTTTTGTTAAAAAAACCCTAACCTACATTAATTTGTAACTAACATCTTCAATTAATGACAGATATATATAATCTGTTGGATCTGAATGACCAAAACCTTTATTTTTCTCTTTGTAAACACAGGATGATATTAAAAAAAAAAACAATTGTAGAACAAAAGTGGTTTAATATACTGGTCACAGTCAAGCCACTGAGGGAGAGAGGTTTCATCCCTTACCTTACCAGGTAGACCAGCACATCTATAGCCCCTCAGACAACTCCAAGTGTGCCTGTAACAAGTTCACCAGAAAAGCAAATAGGAATTGACTTTTTATTTTGTCTTTGTAAAATTTGAATTGGGCATCTGTAGCTGTGAGTCAATTGGGAAGTTCTCCACTAGCTCTGAATCTTATTTGCATCCTGCATAAGACAAGGACCATATTACAAATGATCTCTATGGGCTTCTGCATCCTTTATACTGCAAAATCTACCATGCAGCTTTTTTATGTGCCAGGCCTCAAACCTGTAATATCTGAACCTCAAAGTGTTTTTGGATCATCCAGGCATTAGGTTCCAATATTCTCAAACCTATAAATATTCTTCTCTTTAGAGGCTTGCACTACTAGCTGTGTTTTTTTTTTTGCAGAAAACTAGGGAGAATTAAGTGATAGGAGTACTCTTAGTCTGTCCCATACTGTCAGTTTTATGACTTACAAAATGTACAAACAGAATCATAAGATATAAGACAACAAACAGATTAACAGAACTTCTGGTGACGGCATTCAAGACTAAAACTGAGATACCAACTTTCAAATTAACCAAGAGATTCCTCTCATTTTCCCTGCTTGTAGACCTTATGAAGGTTTCTGTTAGATAATTTGCAGACAAATATCAGGCTAATTTACAAAAAACTTGAGAATGCCCAAAGGGTAATATATAACAGAATATGCAAAATAGAAACACAAAATTAAAAATAGAAAACAAGAAAGACACACAAAAAAGATAACATTAAAACTAAATATTGAAGTCTTATAGGTCAACCCAATCCACAGTGTATAGTGGGCTATACTATCTGGCTGAAGGAGGAATGAAAAATGCCTTTGGGGTACAAGAGTATAGCAGGGTTTCCAATTGGATCAAGGAACATATACTAATCAAATGCATATCTCTGCTGGTCTAGAAAAAGTTTTTTTTTTTGTCTGGGGTGGAAGGCAGGAAAACTGACATTGTACTGTTTCTTTAAGAAGAATGCAACCATATGTGAGGTGGTTTTGTCACACAGGCTTTACCAGCCAATCAGGCCCTCCAGGTGATCTGCCAGTCAGAAGTGGTGGTGGGCTCTTCCTGTTGCCAGATTCAGGCTTGGCTTTGTGGAGGGAGTGGTGGCAGAGGTTTGTGTGGTGTTCCATTTGTCCTGCTGCACAGAGCTGAGCAGAGAACATGGCAAAGGTAGGAAACCACAATGAGGTGAGTGAAGGGCTGTGGTCAAAAAATGGTGTGAACCAGATTGTGAGGAGCAGGAGCTAGTGTTTGGCCCTTCTGTGATCAGGGTGGAAACTTTTGGGAAGGATCCCTGTCCTGTAGGGTCCCATGTGGTCCTTGAAAATCCCTGGCCCCAGTCCATGCCTCTGAACAGCTTTATTTTTTGGCTTGAATGTGCACATACAATTAAGAGCACATTCCCTCATATGGGTGTGGAAAGGTCACATGACTTTCTTTTTATTTTATTTTTACATACTTTGTTTATTTTCTTGAAGGTTTTACCTTAGTTGCAATCACTTTTAGAGTTGTGGGGAATAAAAGAGTTAGAGATGGTGAAGAGAAAAAGGAGAGTGGTGTGGTGTAATCCCAGAAAGGGAACATGGGTCAAGTGAAATGTCACCTTTGACTCCAGAAAAAGATCATGTGAAGATTTGTGATCTCAAAGACATGATGTGATTTTTGTGGGAATTGATTTGTCACCCCAGAAAGCTGTCAGTCACTTGTGTGGGTCCCAAAGTGACCTGGGATCTTCAAAATGTGGCCCCCAATTTTGTCTCATTAAAAACAGGGAGAGTCCTTTTACATGGGAGTGTCTGCTGATATCACTGGATGGGGCAAGTGATGGGTGCAGGAGAGAATAGGTAAAGAGTCACAGGGTCATCAAGGCATAGAAGTGTATGGAGTGATTAACTGCTTCTGTCACAAGTCACATAATAGTAGCACAGACCAGTACCATCATGACTGCACAGTCTACATTGTTGACACCACAGGAAGACAGA
>PVIH01020169.1:11503-33359 GCA_004025045.1 Sigmodon hispidus | reverse complement strand
CTAGAGTTTTCATCCATTATCCTAAAATTTTCATCCATTTTTTAAAATTTTTCATCCAATTTCCTAAAATTTTCAGCAATATGAGCTCTAAATTCCTCTGTGATCAAAGTAGACCTCTCTTCTATGGAAACAATGAGTTTCTGGAGTGTCTTAATATGTTCATCCATGCCAGACATCTTAGCCTCATACTCTCTATGTTGAGATGCCTTAAAATGGGTAAGTATGAAATATATTATCACACAAAAAAGCAAAAGGACTCCTGGGTGGAGATAACCTCCAAATGCGTAATCCTGGAAATAATCCTCTATAACCATTGTGACAAAGTGAGAAAAATTCTGAACATTTATCTGGTAAGACATTGTAGAAAGAAAAAAAATATGTAGAAAAGAAAAGGAAGAAAAAAAATATATTCAGATGTAATGAGAACTTACGGCCAGCTTATGTCGCTGTCGTGATCAGCAGCGGCAGCAATGGTGCGGGAAACGAAGTGGTGATTCGGCTGGGAGGGTCTTTCTCAGATCTTTCAACAAATCCTACCAGGCGTGCTCCACTAGAACAAGTCAATCCGTCTCTCAGGAGGTCTGCCACGAGCAGATTCATTCCTGGTTGGGTACAGGAGGCTCGTGCGCAGCTGGTAACCAAAGTCATTTAGACTGGCTCCATGGGCGAGTGAGGAACCTGGCGGGTTTGTAGAATTAGCCCTGCGTTCAGGTGCCAATTATCGCGGTAAAAACCCGCCGTGAGATATGTTTTAAATGGGGTTTATTTTGTGAAAATTGCTTACAAAACAGAGCCGGTTTTAAGAGAAGATGACAGGATAAGGTTGCAGCATGCCGGAGCCTTTCTAAGGAAGATTCCTCATCCCCACACCGTACGTCCGAACTCCTGCGCAGCTGGGCTGAACTGCGCCTGGTCGGGAACTCTCACGAGAGAATGAAGACTTCCTGTCCTGGTCCTCTCCCTCGAAGGTCTACTTCCAGAATCCTTTTCAGTTAACCACACCCCGCTCGTCTCCAGTCCTATGACACGATCGTTCACATATATAGTTCCTGATTTCCCGATACACAAGAGCCCCACCCATACTTCCTGTCTACCTTCGGCCAATCAGAATTTTTTTATTAAACCAGTAGGTGGGACAATTATTTATACTGTAATAATATAATCCCACTATAATTCCTGTCTCCCTTGCCCCAGTCAGCTCTATGTAAATGATTTTATTACTTGAAATACAATCTGATATTGATGCTAAGGACCATCAATAGGGATTGTAGAGCAGAAAACTGACATCAACCTCAGTTGTATATAGTTTTAAAGCTCTAAGATACTTTCATCTTTTCTGACACTTTCTTATGTCAAAAAAGAAAGAAAGAAAGAAATAGAATCATATGTTATTTAACCAATTTTATCTCTTATGTTTTAATTATTTTATGAAACAATAATAATATATTTGCATAAAATTGACATAGAGGTATCTCATATGCTCTTCAACCATTTTCTCTCATTGGTGACATCATTCATATTGGAGTTCAAAATCCCAACCCGGAAGTTACAGTTTACTTTGAGTCTCTGCTATAAAATTTTAAATTAACTAACATTTTTTTAGCATACACAACATTTGGGTATCTATTAGAAATTTAAAATATTTTAAGTTCTTAAATTTAAATGAGTCAAATATTTTTAATTCTTAAAACAATGAAGTTGTTTTATAACAGAAAATGATCACAGATTACAAGGAAAGAGAAAGTCAAAATATCATACTCTCTAACCAAAGCACAATAGGCCTGTGGTATAGATGTGGAGATATGAGTTTCTTTAGATGAAAAAAGTAGGTTTCATTGTTAGGCAAAAGGTAAATATGTATTCTCAAATTCCCCAGAAGATGGGTAGTAGCTTTATCTTAATAAAATTGAAACATATTAGGGAAGTAGGTAGTCTAGCTGCAAATCTTCACCTCACCTTCCTTCCTTCACATCCTGTCCCCACATTTCATGCCCAGATCTATAGCAGACCATCTCCAGTCACCTTCCTTTCCTCTCTGTTCTCATCTCCACTGGGTCATGAATATCTTCTTCAGTCTCCCTCCCCACTCATCATTTGTCCCAGCAAGTATTCCTGGGGATCTGACAAACCTGCCAGAGAGGCAGGGAGGTGAGACTCAGATATTCTCTTTTCTTTTTCCTCTCCAAATTCAATAATAACTCTCATTTTCAGCTCTATAGTAGATTTCTGTTAAAGTTTTGCTTTACTCCCAACCTCATTTCCAGGGGACTAAGCAGATTCTAGTAAAACACCCCCCTTCCTTCCTACTGTAGATCTCCTCACTACCAACCTTAGCACATTTCCATTTCTAAATAATAACTCTTCAGGCCTAGATATCATCTCCTAATCCCTAGAAACATATTCTACACAGAACTCCTAGTGGCCATACCTCCAAGATCCTAGAATAATTCCCTACCAGGCAATCCACAGTCTACCATGAGCTCTTAAGAAACAGAGAGAGTACAGAAATCAGGGAATAAAACAAACAAGAACTTATATAAACACCTAGAATTACAAGATTAGGACTTTGACACAACCTATATGAGTATTATAATGTGTAGCACAAATTCAGATTGTATAAAAAGAAGACTCAGAGCCAAATATTGGGAGATGGCTGAAATATCAGAGAGAAGAAACACTACAGTCAATTTTCACCCAGCTATCTTGCAGCTTCCTCAGCCTTGCTCCTGGTTGCTTCTGCCTCTGCTGGGTTCCTACGAGGCCTTAAATACCCTTCTCACCAGCTTCTAACCCATCCAGGTTAGAATTAAAGGTGTGAACTAGTCTATTTAGTAGCTATCCTTGAACTCACAGAAACAGAGGAAGTTCTGTCTCTGGAGTTAGTAACTAAGGATATAGGTCACCACTCCTGTCTTTCCCTGTGCTGGTATTAAAGGTGTGTGCTATTGAATCCCAGCTGTTTGTTCTTGTACTCAAGGACTAAGAAATTCCTGAGCTGTCTGTCTAGGTTTAGACTGTGTGTATAATCTCTGGAATATTTCAAGTTTTATTAAATATGTAACATATCACCACAATAACGGTTTAAAGAGGAAATGAACACGAAGGCTCGCGGCGGGTGCTGACCCGATGTGATTTCTGCCCAGTGCTCTGAATGTCAAAGTGAAGAAATTCAACGAAGCGCGGGTAAATGGCAGGAGTAACTATGACTCTCTTAAGGTAGCCAAATGCCTCGTCATCTAATTAGTGACGCGCATGAATGGATGAACGAGATTCCCACTGTCCCTACCTACTATCCATCAAAGAGGAAATGAATAAATCTCTTAAAGAAATCTATGAAAACACATAAAAATAGTGGAAGAAAATAAATGAAACAGTTTAAGACCTAAAAGTGTATATAAAATCAATATAGAGAACCAACTTAGAGAAACCTGAAAATGAAAATTTCAAAAATTGAAACCACAGCATAGGATGAAAAAGAGAATCTTGGGAAATAAACACAAAGATAGAATAAAGGCCTTTATCAAAGAAACTGCTAAATCTAACAATCTCCAGACACTAAACATCTGGAAAATCTGAGACACTATATAAAAAAATGAAATTTAAATAATAGAAATATAGAATACAGAAGAAACCCAAGTACAAGTCATAGAAATGATTTTCACCAAAATCATGAAAGAAAATTTCCCTAACCTAAAGAAGGAGATGCTTATCAAAAATAAGCTTACAGCACACCAAATAGATTGGACCAGAAGAGAAATTCCACTTAACATATTAATAACCAAAATATTAACTGTATATAACAAAAACCAAAACAAATAAATAAAGCAACAATGGTCTCAATTCCCCCAATAAAATAAACAGACTAACAGAATTATATATCAGATCCCTCCTTTTTTTAAAGATTTATTTATTATGTATACAAGCCAGAGAAGTCACTAGACCTCATTGCAGGTGGTTGTGAGCCACTGCATGCTTGCTGGGAGTCAAACTCAGAACCTCTGGAAGAGTAGTCAGTGCTCTTAACTTCTGAGCCATCTCTCCAGCTCTATATCCCTCCTTCTACTTCATTAAAAAAGCACACCTCAACATCAAGGATAGATATTACCTCAGGGTAAAAAGTTGTAAAAACTATTCCAAGTAAATGGACCTGGGAAGGAAGTTAGTGTTACCATTTTAATATCTGACAAAATGAACTTCAAGCTAAAACTAATCAAAAGAGATAAGGAAGGACACAGCATACTCCTCAAAAGAAAAATCGACAAAGAAGGAAGGTACATTGCATGCTACCAAAGGGAAAATGTAAATACCGACACAGATACAAACCCTTTGATCTACAATAGTGCCCTGCCTGCAAGATATACTAGTGCTATCATGGCACAAACATTTTGGGAGTAATAAACCAATATTTAACTTGATTTAAGGCCCTGTCCATAAGTTGAAACTCATATACATTGTTACTTGGGTGAACAAGAACCTGAGGCTAGATAGCCCAGTACCTAGGAGAAAAAACAAATGCTAATGTTCTCCAAAAGGAATACAATAATAAAAAGACTCCTAAAAGCATTCTTTTGTACTAATAGATCCCTGACTTGTTCATCTATCATCACAGAAGCTTGCCCCTACAGCAAATAGGAACAAATACAAAGAACCACAGCCAGATAATGTGTAGAGAGTCAGAGACCTGGAAACACTTAGCCCTAAAAGATATCTCCATCAAATTCCTGTTCAGGTTTCTCTGTGAAAGAGGAGGCAGAAAGAGTGTAAGAGCTCAAGGGGAGGAGGACACCAAGAAAACAAATCCCTCTACATCAACAGGACTTACTCACAGAGACTCAGAGAACATGTACAAGGCTTGCATAGGTCTGCAAAAGATGGGACCATAGAGCTGAGTGGCAACTGGACATATGCCTTCATATCCACAACAGAGGCTTCCTCCAGTTGATAACTATTTACAAATAAAATTATTTTTCTCTAAGTGAGACTTACTGGGCAAACAGACTACCTTAAGAGAGACTACATGCCCAGCAGTAGACAGCCAACAGAAAATGAACTCAACTGCATTTTGGAGGTTCCTTGTCTCATAATATATCAGGGCTTTTATATTTTAATTTTAGCTTTTATCTATTTATTACCAAAGCAGATTTTTGTATGTATTATGATTTCTTTTTAATTGTTTATATAGAATTCCTGAGTGTGCAAAGGAGTGGGTCCCTGCATCTACATTCTTTTCTTATGTCTTTTATTGGGTTCTTTTTCTTCTGTTTGTTTGATTTATCCCTATTCTGATTTGTTTGCTTTTTATTTTTTCTATTATTATTATCACTTAGAAGCCTATTTGTTTTCTAATGAGAGACAGAAAGAGGATGTATATGGGTGGGAGGGAAGGTGAAGAGAAACTTAGAGGAGTAGATGAAAGGGAGACTGTAATCAGAATACATTGCAAGACAAAAATATTCTCAATAAAAGAAAAAATAAGAATCATGATGGTGATGACGGTGAGAAAATATGAATTGAAGTGAAATCAGCTACAATAGTTATTATGGCCAAAGCAAAAAAGTAATATGACTCCTTAGCAAATTCATAAACCATTCTGTCACCTACACATAATTCTTTACTATTTTAGTTCCACATATATATTATATAAAGAAAATTCATATAAGCAAGTGATACATTTAAATGTGTAATATTTAATCCATATTGTTTCTTTTTAAAGAAAATAGCTTCATTCTAACTAACTCACAAATAAAAACAGCACACTGTTTAAAGAAGACACTCAAACATGAGCCAGTCCTAATACCTATGCAGCTCTGTGAAGGTCTATACAGCTGGAAAAGTCATTATGAAACCATGGAGCTCCATTTAGGGCTTTACACTTTGACTGTTACTCACATTTTCATTTGCTCATCCACAACAGAAAACAAGAGGAAAAACATGACACACTTGAAACTAGAGAGATAAGTAGCTTTATAGCTTTATATCCTTTTTGATGACTTATGTGTCACTTGCCTTGATCTGTTGTCACTCATTACTTGTTAAAATATTACAATTCTTTCAAAAGAAATGTGTATTTAAAATACATCTGCACAAAAATTCTTAACAATCTCAACTCACATTTAAAAAGTACATAAGAATCTTATGAAGCATCACTCAGAAGATTCAGAAGCAAACAAGCAAAGTAACCAAGCACTGCAAATACGATGATTTAAAACAGTAAGGTTTCTGTTATTCTCAAATAGAGGTCAGCTATAAGAAGAACAGTGCTCACTCTAGACAATCCTAGGCAATATCTTCTCTATAGTGGTTTGATGCTCAGGGTGTGAATATCAATTAATTGATTGCTCCTGTTGGTGAGTCTTTTTGGAAGCTGTGTGACCTTTAAGAGGTGGTGTTTGGTTGACAGTGATATGTTGCTACAGATTCTATTGGAAGGTAGATTTCAAGGTCTTGTCCCTTGGCTGGTCTGTAGTATTTATTTCCTGCTTGATCACAATGTGTGGAGCAATGGGTATGCTCTGTCTGTCACGTACCATGTCATGGCTTTCCCAAAATGGTTGACTGAAATCCTCTGAAACTCTCAATCCAAAGAAAGCTTTCCTTTCTTGAGTTGTTTCTCTAGGGTATTTTGTCATAGAACATTAAAAGAAGTAACACCTGGCTTTTCTTTTATAGGCTTTAGAAACTGTCCGTAGCCCATGACTTTTAGTGCTGCCCCTCAGTCTGGGTTCTCCCTTGTGTGTGAGCTTGGCAATGTTAATGCCACATAAGCTAGCCTAATCTCTTTTCCTGAGATTCTTATTATAATATCAGCTGCAAAGACTCTGCTTTTGTTCTTCATGATTTTTCATATTTGTAATATGTTATATTTGTATCTTTGCCTGGTGTGTCAACATAGCTGGGGAACTACCTTATTATTTCTGACTGTTGAAACCCAATCTTGACATAGGATTCTTTGATCTTTTTCATCTCTTTTTCTTTTTTATTGATTAAATTTGCTTTCTTACTCTTTTATCCACTTCCTCTCCTCCATCTTTCCCTATTTATCAGTCTCTGATCTCTGTCATTACTCAATCCCTAACTGTCCCTGTGCCAGAATCATGACTCTTGGTTTGGTTTTGTGACTCATTTTGTCTGGTCAGGGTCAACTGTGTTACCAATCTGTTGAAACCATCCACTGCAGTCTGATGTATTTACATGTGGGCACATAACTGCAGGCAACTTGATCCGTAGAAAATGGTCCAGCAGAGAAGGATGGGACTCCCTGAGCTCCTTCTCTCACAATGCCTACTGGTGTGGGTCTGTTCTTAGACAGATCTAATACCAGCATCCACAGATGTTGAGTTTCTCTTTACAAAAGCCTTATCTTACTCAGAGAATGACCTTTTGTAACCCTGCCATTACCCTGCAGCTCCTATACTCTTTCTGCCTACCCTGTCATGAAGTGGTCCATAAGCTTTTGAGAGGCTGATAGGACATTGTGTATCTTTTTGACATCTATACATCAACCCAATATGCTCTCTACAAAGTAAAATATGGTAGAATCACAAAGGAAATTATTTTAAATTAATCTCACTATATTTTAATATATATTAAAAATATTTAAACAAATAATCATTATGCAGTCATTTAAAAGAATTTATCTTTTTTAAAAAAATAGTAATAATAGGATAAATTCCCAGAACTATTTTAAACAAAATAGAATCTCAAGTTACTAATAATGTAACATTGGTATGAATAAGTGCATTAAATAGATAGTTGTGATACAAATGTATATACGAGAATGATTTAAGCCCAGAAATCATAATCAGTCTTATTTAGAGTCAATAAAAAGTAATTAGCACTTAGGAATAAACACTGAAGCTGCAGCATTTCTAGTGCAGAAGAGGAAATAGGTGCAACAGGAAGTGATATTGTTTATCAATGAAGAAAGGATAATAAACAGAAAGAAAAGGCAATAGAGTAAAGCTAGATGTACCATGCACTTAAATTTGTTCTTAGGCTTGTGAATTCAGACTGTTATATTCTTGGGCAAATCTTAATTGTCCTTTCAGACTTCGCCTTCCAGAAGTCAGGGAAGAAAATGGACTTTCCCATGGTCCTCTGGGAACACTTGAGCCCCTCTGCATGTTGTGTCCATCTTTTCCATACTGCTAAACTACTCTGGTCCTGGAAGACAACATTAGGACAGTTTCCTAAATCTGAAAAAGGCAAATTTCGCATAGTCCAGTTTCAGTGTGATTATTTCATCATGAGAGCCCAGCTTATAGTTTGCATCTCTGGGACAGTCAATAATATTATAAATACTAAGCTGATCTTATCAGATATTCTTCAGCTTAAAGTCACTCCAGGGAGGGGGAATTGCAACAAGGGAGGTGTTACCTGAAAGGAGGCCCTGCTGATGAATTCTTTAGTACCAAAATTTGTAACCTATACACTTGAAGATAGATTTATTGGGTTTCTCACAGAGTTGGCTTAAATACAAGAAATAGCTTTTCCTACTGTAGTAGAATATCTGAGAGGTTCTTGTTATCTGATATTGTGAATGGACCTGAAAATCTTCACTTTGAGCATGCTTCCCAGGCAAATTGAATAGGACCACTGTCCACCAAAAACTACAGCCTATTGAAAAGCTATGCGTCCCCACTTATACATACCAAGCAGCATATAAATTAAAATAACTGGGCCACGGCTTTCAATTCTTTGATCAAGGCACAATCAGAGTAGCAGAAAATGTCTATGATCATTCTAAATTAAATTCTTTTTCTAAATTAGCTGGAGGCAAAGATCAAACAAAATTTCATCCCATAAGATGCTAAATTGAAAAATAGATTAACTTTCCAGATCCACTAAATCTCATATCAACACTGACAGTGAAACCTAAAATGTTTCCTAGCTGATCAAGAATCTTTTTATATGAATAATTTTATAGGTCCTTGTATTCTAAGTATCTGAATCCCTTTGCCTGTCTCTCAAATCAGAATATCCCACATATTCTACTTAGGGTCCTTCTTTATAGAAAACCAGAAATGACCTTATAGGTTGCTTTGGATAGAATGTCAATTACATTATTGCTCAACAACTCTTGTTTAATTTCCTCTGGCACTATAATTAGTATCAGTATTCCTCAGTATCACAAATGCCAATTACAATGTCTTGCCAAGAACAAAGAAAATTCACAGAACAAAATCATCACAAAATAATAGTAGATGGAATGTTTGTTTAAGGAATTTCCTGGCCCTGCATTAATGCACAGCCTGTTCTCAATATGAATAGTGAAAATATAGGGTATTTGGGGAAATGGTAAAAGAGCAGAACTGG
Source organism: Sigmodon hispidus (assembly GCA_004025045.1). Classification (NCBI taxonomy): domain Eukaryota; kingdom Metazoa; phylum Chordata; class Mammalia; order Rodentia; family Cricetidae; genus Sigmodon; species Sigmodon hispidus. The sequence continues at coordinate 24,044 of PVIH01020169.1, read as the reverse complement.
TATATACAGCTTTCTAAAAGACCTTTAATTTATTCTTATCTCCTGGTTATTCTTCCTAGAATACAGATGCATTTGTTGTAGCTATGACTATCTTTTTTTTTTTTTTTTTTTTTTTTTTTTTTTTTTTTTTTTTTTTTTTTTTTTTTTTTTTTTTTTTTTTTTTTTTTTTTTTTTTTGACTATCTTCTTATACCGAGGCAACTTTGGTAGAAAATATGTACTTAGGGAGAATGAATACAAAAATACTTTATAAGCCTGAATTTTCTGAAAGTAAATCTTTCAACTCTGAGATTACCACCTGAATGGTTTCTGTAAGTCAAATTTTGGTTTCCAAGCCTGGCAATGGTGGCACACACCTTTAATCCCAGAACTTTGGAGGCAGAAGAAGATGGATCCTTGTGAGTTTGAGGCCAACCTAGATTACTAAGTGAGTCCCACAACAGCCAGGGCTACATAGTAAGACCATGCCTCAAAAAAACAAACAAACAAACAAAAAATCCTAAAAAACAGAAATAAAAACCAACAAAAAATCAGTTTCTATCACTTTACAACCTCTTTGATCTGAGTTTTGAGTTATGCACTGATAAAGACATTGAATCCTAGATGATAAGTTGCCAATAGTGATTCCTTGTAGCCCAAAACAAGTGTTCATATATATCTTGAATTATGTAAAAATAAATAAATTAATAAATAAATAAAGATGATAGTGTGTGTAATCAATTTAGAATTGTCTATGAGACATAACCCTAGGCATATCTGGGAGAGCATTCAAAACAGGCTTAAATGAAGATGAAAGACCTATCCTGAATGTGGACAACAATACTCTGTTGGCTATTATCCAAGACTTCCTATAAAGCAGGGAAGAGAATGCAGTGTGAGCACCAGCAGCCATTGTCCCTCTTCTCTGCACTGCCCAACAGTGGAGTATGCACTTCTCACAGCAGTGGACTGCGACTGCCATGTCGTGTTTCCAACACTGTAATCTACCTCCGATCCCTGAAAGAAAATGAATGTGGTGAAACATTTTATATTTAATAGAATCAGCCTAGACTATCAGAGAGAGAAAACAGACCACAGTCAATTCTCATCCAGCCACTCCTCAGGCTGAAAAGGGTATAATGCCATCTTCAAGAGTTCTCCACCTGGCTGGTCACTTCTAAAGAGCACCTAAATCTCTTGTCTCTTCCTGCCTTAAATATCTCCCTCATCCGGTCATTTTACTTCCAGGTTCAACTCTGCATCATAGTCCTAAAGTTAGGATTAAAGACATGAGCTACTACTGTTTGTTAGGCCTTGACTTCACAGAAATACAGAAAGATCTCTGTCTCCTGAGTGATGGCATTAAAGGCGTGAGTCACTACTCTCTGGCTTGACTATGGTTTATTCTTTTCTCTGAAATTTCAGGCTGATTTTATTAAATATAAAATATATCACCCCAAATGAACTCTTACTTTCTAGTTTTATTAGATATTTAACATTGCAATGAGAAAAATATCTGATAAAACAAGCTTGTAGTAATCTTGAAGATTGTATCATCTCTAAACCACACAAAAGTACATGACACATTCCTTAAATATGTCTTATTTTAACAGAGAAAGGCATAGGTCAGAGGGACAGCCATACATAACCCACTGCTGTTTTAAGCACCAACTTGATATAAAAGGAGGGACAAATTGGTGAGGCATTTCTGGACCAATTTGATGGGACAGAATAAGCTTTGGGAAATGAGTTCTCCTGCCTTGTAATTCTGATTTAACTGTTGATATATAAAAAACCAGGATCAGCACTGAGGGAGTCTTCACTGATCTTACCTGGTTTTCTTTTCATTCCCTGGGAATAAAGTCACAGAGCTCTGGCACATCAATCAAAATAAAAGATCAATGATGATGGATACAACCTCCCTTTCATCTAGACTGAAAAATCTTCTAACTTGGTAGATATCTGTCTACCATGTCTACAATAACCCTGTCTTTTTTTTAATATGAAGTATTAGCAGAGTGAGGAAACACACCACAATAGCCTCAAATGAGAACCATCAGAAACAATTATTTTTATTCTCAGAAATAATTTTTATTTTTATTCTCAGTTTTGTTCACATTTCCAGAATGAAGAGAGGGGTGTTGGCCGATCACCAAACCTTTATTCTCTGGATTAGAAAAGGCAATGCCAGCTGGGTAAGTATCAGTGACAACATTGATTATTTCTAGATTGTCAGATGTCCTAGATGAACCTTAGTGGTCATCACACACTTAGTGTTAGCTCACCATATCCTGGAGATAAAATTTTATGATACATGCCTATCAAAACTGCCTCTTCATAATTTTATCATTAAATGCTACATGAATTATTCTCGTAGTTTATTTGGATCTTTGTCACACAGAGTCACACATAGGTATCTTTTCTAAACAATGAAATGTATTTCTTCCCAGACCTAGACAATAACATCAAGGCACTAATAGATGAAGAGTCTGAGAGTTCCTGGTTCCTTTTAGATTTGTATCATCTAACCCTAATGTCCCAGAGTATAATAAGTAAAAAGCCTTTGGGTCAATTTTTTTTATCATATTCTATATTTCTTTTTTATTGAAAATAGATTTTTTTCTTACATAATGTATCCTATTTATGGTTTTCCATTTCTCCACTTTTCCCAGTTCCTCTCCACCTCCCCTCTCACCTAGATTAATCCCCATAAATTGATAAATATAATCTGTAATATAAACAAAGTGAAACAAAATAACCACATGATCATCTCATTAGATAGAGTAAAGGCCTTTGATGAAATATAATATCCCTTTATAATAAAAGTCCTGGAGAGAATGAGGATTCAAGATACATACCTAAACATAATAAAAGCAGTTTAAAGAAATTCCATGACCAACATCAAATTAAATGGAAAAAAATTCAAGGCAGTTCCTCTAAAATTGGACACAAGACAAGGTTGTCCACTCTCTTCACATCTATTCAATATAGTATTTGATGTCTCTGCTAGAGTAATGTAACAAACAACTGATGGAGATCAAGGGGATACAAATTGGAAAGGAAAAGTGAGAGTATCTTTATTTACAGATTATATAATAGGATGCAAAATAGCTGGATATAAACCAACTCACACACACAAAAAAAAATAGTAACCTTTTAATATATAAATGACAAACTGAGAAGGGAATCATGGAAAGAACACGTTTCACTATACCCTCAAATTACATAAAATATCTTGAGTCAACTCTAACCAAGCAAGTAAAGTCTATTTTTTTAAACCTTCAAATCCCATTCATGGGAGCTCTGTCCTAAATATCTCACTTCACATTATGCAATATTTATGCGAAGAATCTCAGCAAATGAATGGAAATGGGACAGACATTCCAATTGCAACCACTTTATATATATTATGAAAGTTATCAAATATTTCTATGAATTGAATCAGAGAGAAGCCAACTAAAATAATGTTTTCAGTGATCCAAGTGCAATAGCTCTTCACTAGCCATGGTCAATAACTATCATAAGGTTTCTGCCCTCAACACATACAAAAAGATTGTTGTTTAGTGAGCTGTCGTTATTTGGGGCTGCTCTACTTACATTGTTATATTAAGAAAATTTAATTTAAAAAATAAAAGAAAATTAACTTAAATTTGAGTTCTAGACTCTAGTTTTGTTAGTAAAATTAGGTCTCATGACATAGTTGAGAAATCTTATAAACGTATTTGTTGCTCAAAAAAATAAATTTCATCTCAGTGGATACCCTGGGTTTCATCTGGCAAGCCTAGTTTTATCTCATGAAGGTAAATTTAAAACAACTAACTGGATGAATAAATTGGTTACAGTCAAACAGGATGGCTTTGCACCTCATTCATCTGAAACATTTTAAACAGCATTACACAAGATGCTATGAAACTCTGTCCATGTTCATCCAGGGATATGTTGTCACTTCCTCAGCTGTCTCTATTACACTTTCAGAGTGAGAGCTTCTGGAAACTCAGAGACCATAAAGGAACAGCTTCATTTTTTTTTCTTATCACAAAACTACCCAATTCACTCAGAGACTGACTTACTACCTACTGAAGACTCTTCTTCATCTGCTTTGTGAGGCTATGTGAAAGCATTCATGAAATTCCACTATTTATCTGCCCTCAGTGTGAGGAATTCACAGGAACAGGCCTAACACAATATAACAAGGCTTTGTTTATGCCATCATCTTTTTTCTCTCACGGGAATAAAAAATTATGACATTCAAATTCATTTACAACACAAAAGCTAAGATTGTGGGCCCTGGGATTGGTGGCTTTGTTATTTTTATAGTACATATATGGTGACATAATCTTTCGATAGATGTAAAACATTCTTATATCCAGATGGAATGTGATCCTAATTAGTCTTATCAAGAAAAATCCAGGAATCAAAGAACAAGGCTATTACCTGAAAGATCAGAGAAGCAAATGAGCAGTCACTAGTGACTTCTTACCTCTAGGAATCCTCTGATCAAAGTGGGACAGCGATCCAATCTCCACCAGACTTAGATTCCTGTCTCTATCTCTCTATTGCTGGGACTAAAGGTGTGCATCACCTGCTCACAACTTTGGTTCACTTTTAGACTGGTTAAATCTCCCATACTTTACGTTGGCCCTGACCTTTTGATCTTCTTGCTTCTTCCTTTCAAGTGCTGGGAAGGTGTATGCCACCATTGCCTGACCTCTATGGTTAATTAGTGGTTAGCTCTGCCCTCTGATCTTCAGGAAAGCTTTATTTGTCAGAACATAAACAAAATATCACACAACACTGAGTTTTCTGCAAGCCACTTCACATAGACAAAAACTGATTCCATGCAAGAATTAAACTGATTACACTTCTATATAATTATCAACTGTTTGCTAGAACACAACCCAAGAACATATATAGGAAGTACCAAATATGCAATAATTTTTGTGTCTAGGACTCAGTCTAAAATCCTGAACTATGAAGGGCTGGCCATATAGCATAAATTATAAGAAACTTAAACGTACAGCACAAGATGTATGAATAAGGAAGTCAGTCTGTGCTATTGTGTTTTTGTTAAACTTGGCATAGCTAAATAGCACAGAATGGGGCATTTAAACAAAAAAACCTGCATTTCTTACAGTCTGGAGCTTAAAGAGTCCAAGATCAAAGCTGAAGCCGACAAAGAAATGAAGATTTGAGGAGAAAAACATCTTTGCAATATTTTAAACATTACACAATGTGTGCATGAATTGAAGTATAAAGTGTCATTATATAAATATTACAATATTATATTTTGGTTAAAAATGTAACATTTTCCTAAATGCCCTGTTGCCCAGTGGCTTTCTTCTGATCATATTTATCATGTCCTCAGATGAACTTTCCAGAATCTGTGTTTGCTAGTGGAATTCGCAAAGAATCTCAGAGGATGGGGGAATATGTATAGGGAGGTATGCTTATAATACACTAACACATCAGACTACCAGCTTCATTGTCTGAAAAAAAACAAAGAGCAAATTGCCAAAGATGAAAGCTAGGATCATTCAGTTATGGTGTATGTGTGTGCTTGGTGTGCGTGTGTGTGTGTGTGTGTGTGTGTGTGTGTGTGAGAGAGAGAGAGAGAGAGAGAGAGAGAGAGACAGAGACAGAGACAGAGACAGAGACAGAGACAGAGAAAGATTAACAATAAATAAATTATTTAACAATAGAAACTGGAAACATGCTATTTTGACTGTTCTTTACAAGAAATTGTTAAGAAAAGACATGACAGCTTAGACTCCATCAACTTGTCTTTGTTCTTGACTTGGTGACAATATGTAACAAAAGTGAATCCATAAGGGAAAAAAGAAGCAAATAAACAGAAACATCTTTCAAATCTATGTATGCCATCAATCATTTTTCTGAATAGTTAGAAAGAGCATGAAGGTCTGTAAACTTTGGAAGCTGAGTTTTCATTCATGTACCCTAGAGAGTGATAAGAGCAGAGCTTCTACTGATGTGGGAATGTCTTTCTGCTTGCTGTGAAATAAAGGAACTGTTTCGGCAATGGCAGTCATCTTAGAAGTAGGTGGGGAAATTGGAGCATAGATAGGGGAAGGAGAGCAGAGTCAAGAAAGACATGATCCAGCTGCTCAAGGATCAACAAGTAAGGTAACACAGGTGAGCCATGGGCCACATGGAAGAACAGATTAATGGAAATGGATTGAATTAAAATGAAAGAGCTAGCTAGCAATATGCCGTAGGCATAGGACAAACAGCATGAAATTAATATAAGTATCTGTGTGTTTCTTTGGGAGTTTGGGACTACTGGACCCGATAAGCAGCAGTGGGCACTTCTGAAAAGTAGGGCTATTCCAGGCCAGAAACATCCTTCTACATTCTACCTTTGAGCTTCTGCTAGAGCAGTTTAGTGGGCAGGAGGAACATCAGCAAGAAGGAAGGTGGATAAACAGACCTAGGCCTACAGGTAAAAGTAGATCCCCTGAGACAAGCATTGTGATGTGTGCCAAGAAAAACTAGGTTACACTTTGTATTTTATTACTTCCTATTTTTGTAAAGAGATATCATGACCGAGGCAACTTTTTTATTATCTATTTATCAACATCTATTACTACAAAAGACACATTTGTATTGAAATTTCTTTAAAAAGATACAGCATTGAGGATATCTTAAAGGCAGAAATTTGATAAACACAGATTTAAATTTAGCAATGGTTGAAGTTACTTTGTTCATATGTAGGCATATTAAACAATGAAAATAACTGTTCTCTGTGTCTCTTTTCTCTAAAATACATGGAACATAAAAAATAAAATCTAAGGCACCTTGAGCCAGAAGGCTCAGCTACAGATGAAAAAAACACAGTAGGTCACAGCTAATGCCCACGGATGCACTATGGCCATCACATATTCCTGCTAAACATCCCTTCTACAGTCAAACCAAATGTTTGTTTGTTCCTTTGTCTTTGTGTGTGAGTGTGTGTGTGTGTGTGTGTGTGTGTGTGTGTGTTTTAAATCACTTTATTCACCCACCATCTTTCAATGAAATGAGAATGTTTTTGCTTAAAGTCCACTAATGAGTAAGTTCATCTCCTGCTTATCCTTCTGGGTTTGTGAGACCTTGCTCAGGAGGATATTCTCCAAATTCATCCATTTGCCAAGGCGACTTTCAAAAGAAAACATTTAATTGGGCAATTATCTACAGTTTCAGAAGGTGAGTCTATAATCCTTACATCACAGAGTATGGTGGCACACAGGCAGGCAACTCTGTAGAAGCACTTGAGAATTAAAATCTGATCCACAGATAACAGGTAGAGAAAGAAAGAAAGAGAGAGAGAGAGAGAGAAAGAGAGAGAGAGCCCACCCACTGTGATACATCTTCTACAACAGGGCCACACTTCCTAACCCTTCTGGAACACTACCACTAACTTAGAACCAAGCATTCAAATATATGAACCTATGGGGCCATCCTCCTTGAAAACCACCATGATGCAAAGCATCCTTTTTAGTTGGCCACTCTGAGATTCACCTGAATTAATCACAGATTCTCATTTTGGGATAGTAATACTAGAAAATCTTGGAACACACATTCAGGAATTGAAATGTTTAGATACTTATATTATCTATGTATAAAAGACATTTAAAAAAAAAGCTAGGCTCTCACTATCAAGTATGCTTGGGAATTACAAATTGTTCTTGAAAAAAATACAAACAAAATATTAAATAAATAATTCAGAATCTAAAATAGGTTTAAAAAATTAGATTCCAAAAGGTTTAAATCAGGAAAGATAGATTGTGGACTCTTAATGGTTTCCAAAAATTGCTAGGAAATATTTTCAACTTATAGAAAACTATTGGGATAAAAAAATCATTAAGTGGATAATTTATTTAAAACCTTAGATAGTAGAAGGAATTACAAAGTCCAAGTGAATTAATTATCAGCTAAAGCTGAGAGAGAATTAGGTTTGGTGGAAAAGAAATTACAAGATGCACATGTGGATCATGTGGATACAAACTTTTATTTCATTCTGGTTATTTTACCCTCAAGAATTTTCCTACAGAAATTTTAATGCAAAAGAAAAATATTATATTGGAATGGATATTTCTACCACATAAACTGAGTAAGAAATTAAAGATATATGTGTAAAATATTCCTGATTTGATTTTTAAAGAAAAATTAAGAGAGAAATGGACCCAGCAGAAATTATGTACCTTTAACTAATAAAGAAATTTAACATTTATGGGCAGAAAGTGAACTATGGTAAAGATCTTGCAGTAATTTTTACAGAAATTAACAACAGATACCTCCAAAGCAAAATAATTTAATTTATGAAAGGAATTAACTGGATTCTTCCTCATGTTGTATAGGATACACCAATTCCTGGATCCTCTACATTTTATACTGAAGCAAACAAATCAGGAAATGCAGGTTACAAAATCAGAAAATAAAATGTAAGTAAAGTGGTTCAAACCCTTACAACTCTGTTCAAAAGTCAGAATTATATGCAATCAGGACGGATCTTACAGAACCTCTTAACATAGTCACTGACCCTCAGAATGCAGAAAGGGTTGTTTTATACATTGAAAGTGCTGTTTTTATTCCTGATGAGGTAGATCTAACTTCATTGTTTATTCTGCTATAAGAAATAATCAGGAGTAGGAATCATCCCCTCTATATAACACACATCTGATCCCATACAGGTCTGCCAGGACCTCTAGCACAAGGTAATGATGAAATTGATATATTATTAATAGGAAATGTGAAGAGGACTTAGAGTTTCATTAAAAATAAAAATAGCATGTCAATAGCAAAGCTTTATAAAAGGATTTCTCTATTATTGGCAATAAGCCAAATAATTTGTAAAATGATATCCCATCTGCTCCTTGTATAAGCAAACTCCATTACCAGCAGGAAGTAATCCTAAAGGAATACATAAAAATTAAATTTAGCAGATGTATGTGTTTCAGTTTACAGAATGTGTAAAATTAAAATATGTACATCATAAAATAAATATGTTCTCAGGATTTCAATGGGAAACTTCTTTGAGTTCAAAAAAGGCTGATTCTGTAATCACACATTTGTTAGAAGTTATGGCCATCATAGGAATACCTGTACAAATTAAGACTGACAATGCTCTGGCATATGTCTTGAGTAAAATGAGACAATCTTTTTGTTTATTATAACATAAAGCATACCACAAACATAGGCATACCACAAAACCCTATAAGGCAAATAGTCATAGAAATGTCAAATTGAACTTCAAAGGATATGCTAAATTAACAAATGCCCCCAGAAATGGACTACATAATGATTTATTAATTTTGAAATTTCTCAGTGCTAATGAAAAAGAAACAACAGCTACTGAAAAGCACTGGACAATAGAAAAAAACTACTGAGTTAATCAGCTTGTCTACTTCAAAGAAGTGTTGACCGCAAAATGGAAACCAGGATGTGTGTTACATTGGGGAAGGGGTTTCACCTTAGTTTCCATGGGTGAAAAAGAACTATGAATACCATCAAAATTAATACTCATTTTGAACCTTAAAAATTTCTTGATAAAAGAAATGTTGGTTCATCTACCCTGTGACAATTCTTTTAGCTGTAATAAAAACTCACTAAACTAAGGTTAGGGCAGAGGTTTGTTTTTGTCTTTACAGAAAACTATAAATACCCATCTTCAAGAAGTCAAAAGACTTTAGACATCTAGATGTCTAAAGCAGAAGGGAAAGCTATTTGGAAAAAAATTACAAGCAAAGAAATATCAGAGCTATTGCTACCAATACACTCAACAATTTAAAATCTCACTGCCTAACATCTATATCCCTCTATAAGAAAAGTTGTAGTTCCAGTTTATTCAAAAATTAAAGCAGACTTTGGAGTTGGAATATGTCTCTCTTCTTCTAAAGAAAAATGAATAATCTTTGTATCATATCAGAAGAGCCTCCTGATATAGAACAGAAGAATAACTAAACATATGGGGCTATCCTATTGCTACTAAGCCTATGCTATGTAAATGTTTATATCAAAATTTATAAGATTATATATATTAAAATTTATGTCATTGCATTGATGTTTATATAGAGTACTAATTAACTCTGAAGAAAGGCTTTATCTAGCTTACTGTACATTGTTATGTGTTTGAGAGTCTTATCAGTTTTCTGAGGTAAACCATGACAATACCTAATTGAGATCTTTGAGGTATCTAAAAGAAAGATGGGGCCCCACAATTATGACTTTACATGGGCTATGAGAAAACCACTAGGCTGATGAACACCAACCAAAGATTAGATTTGGACTACAAACTGGTCAGGATAATTTCCAAGTGGCTAGCTGAGATAAAACAGCTTTACAGACTACTCTAGCCAAGACTTGATAAAAGTCCTACACTTTCCTGTTAGGCAGAGATTAAACAACAAATAGCACAGCTACCTACTTCAGGACTTGAAAATTAACAATTTTTCTTTTCAGGATTTCCTAAAGATGCCATTGTTAACAGTTCTGGCTGTCCTGGAGCTTTCTTTTTAGACCAGGCTGGTCTCAAACTCACAAGATCCTCCGACCTCTGCCTCCCAAATTCTGGGACTAATATCATGTGTCACCACTGCCTGTCTTGGTTCTGTGGTTAACTATCATAGTGTATATTAATTTTATTAGTTATATGTCACCATAGATAGATATATACATGGATGGATATAAATAAGTAGATAAATATAGATATATGATGTAGATATATAGTTCAGCTGAAATATATATTTCATATAATAAGTAAATAAATAAATGTGTTGAGATAAAGTGCCATTCTATCTAGGATGTACCTAAACTTGCTTGGTAACCAAGGATGACCTTGAATTTCTGACATTCCTGTCTCCACTGCTCCAGTACTGGGACCACAAAATCATCATCACATTTAGTTTTGTGTTGTTCTATGCTCAAATCTCAGGAATACCACAAGCTAGGCAAGCACTGTGTCCATCAATTTAAATACATGCATATGCTCACACACTTATGTATGTGTGCCTATGTGTATATGTATGTGTGTATGCATGTATGTATTATAAATAGTGGATATTTAACAGTACAATCTCAAGTCACTAAATGCAAGGTTTTTCAGAGCTAGATATTGTAAATAACTAACCACTTTAATTTCCACATAAAAATGTCTCATGTAAAATATGGAAAAGTAGCCTGCTGGTAAAAATGACCAATATTCTATGAAGATAAAAGTGTGAAAGTGGTCCTATATCCCAAATAAGATCAAAGGGCAGGGTAATATCACCCAATGTGTGTGTGTGTGTGTGTGTGTGTGTGTGTGTGTGTGTGTGTGTGTGTGTGTTGTGGGTCATTCTGTGTTCATAACAGGTGTTCAAAGACCAACCTCACATTTTACAGTCTTAAAGGGCTTCATTGTTGAACCCAACTATCTCTTTAGCATTGCCATAAATAATAAACCAAAAATGTGAAGCCTCTCTGCAGCCCTTTGGATGTTGAGAGATAATAAGAAATTCTATATACACTTGGAATAACTCAATAATATCTAAGTTTGGAAAATAAATTTTCAGTGTCATAAAAAACTGTCGATAAAGGACCTTCTATAGCTGTAGTCAGTTGTGAGTTAGTAAGGGGATGCAGGTAATTATTACTCTTCATTCTTCTCCTCAATTTAGTCTCCCCTTCACTTCTGTGTCTGGAAATGATAAACTTTCACTCTGGCAAAATGAGAAAAGAGACAGAAGAGGAGAAACAATAACACAGAAAAATCAAATAATACTGCAACAATTAAACTATGATTTATTTTTAATTTTTTGGTAGGGAGGTGAGCAGAGTTTTTACACAACTGTTTCTGATTTTGTTTTTTTTTTTTAGCAAAGCTTGATTGAAATTATTTTGAATTTCTTTTTTTTTCCGTCTTTATTTATTTTGCATTTATCAAGAAAAACAGTAAAATGAATTTAAAATGCTGATAAGTTAACAATAACTATAAAGATAAACATCATAAGCATGACATATCAAGGGTGATAATGCAAATAAGATTGCTACACATATATTTACTTTGTGTTCAGCTTTCCCTCTGAATTTTTTTTATCCCTGTATATCCTTATTCAAGGTCCCTTCACCCTCCTGCCACATCAGGTCATTTTTTCTTCGCCATAACTCCCCATTCCTTCCCTGGGCAGGGAGCAGACAGTCCTATGGTCCCACTGACCCAATAATGCTTGAATCAGTCTCCACTCCTGGTCAAATCCAGTTTTGTCCCCCCCTCACTCAGGAGTGAGTCAGGTATTCCTATAGTTGGAGTGGGATTCGAAGGGTCAGTCCAGGGTGTTTCTGATCCCAAGCTGTTCAGTGGTTGTGGTTTGCAGCTTGGGCATGCTTGGCGTTTTTTCTTGTTTGTTTGTTTAGAGACCACTAATGAGTGAGTACATCCCCTGCTTATCTTTCTGAGTTTGTGATACCTCGCTCAGGAGGATATTCTCCAAATCCATCCATTTGCCTGCAAATTTTAGGATATCATTTTTTCTTACTGCTGAGTAGTATTCCATTGTGTAGATGTACCACAGTTTGTTAATCCATTCTTC